>VKOC01006057.1:0-19130 GCA_009364415.1 Spea multiplicata
GCAGTTATGGTTAATAGGGTGTTTAGGGTTAATTTAGGAGCAGCTGTGGTTAATGGGGTGTTTGGGGTTAATTTGAGGCAGTTGTGGTTAATGGGGAGTTTAGGGTTAATTTAGGGGATGCTGTGGTTGATGGGGTCTTTAGGGTTAATTTAGGGGATGCTGTGGTTAATGGGGAGTTTAGAGTTAATTTAGGGTAGTTGTTTTGATGGGATATTTAGAGTTAATTTAAGGGTAGTTATGGTTAATGGGGTGTTTAGGGTTGATTTAATTAATTTAATAAAGTTAACTTAAGGTGCAGTTAGAGATAAAAGGGGGCAAACTAAGGGGAATCTAAATCCTGGGGGCAGTGACATATCTGGGGGTATAAGGCATATGTGGGGAGGGCAGTGTGGCATGTCTTGGGAGGATGGAGTGCTGTATCAGGGTGTATAAGGCGTATCAGGCACAGTGGCATATCTGGGGGTAGAGTGGCGTGGCAGATGTGGGAGGTGGCGTGGCATATGTGGAAGGCAGCGTGGTATATGTGGGAGGCAGATGTGGAGCGGTATGTCTGGGAGGCAGCGTGGCATGTCTCGGAGGCAGCGAGTCAAGCCTGGCCTCAAATGTGCATAAATTGGAGGGGCTGGTTGGGAAATCAAAGTTTTTTATTCTGCTTTTTGTATTTAACATCATTTGTTTATTAAATTATTTTAAATAAATGAAAAATTTACATTTTTTTAATGCGATTAATCAATTAATTGAACAAATAATCGGCCAACTAATCGATTATGAAAATAATCGTTAGTTGCAGCCCTATAGGAAACACACTGGCATTTTAAACAGCACAAGGGGGTTAATGTACATGCAGTAGTCACAGCAAAACACACAATCTCAGTCAGTCCCTCCTTTGCACATGGCTCAGTATTTGCATTCGACCTAGCTGAGCCCAGTATGGAATTGCTATTATAGTCTGTGGGTCAGATTTTGGTGCAAATACTGGCCATAGAGATCTCTGTCTGGTAAGTCCTGACCAGATGGAGAGCAACGTACCACACATGAAACCTCCTCCCAAAATGCAGGTACCCTAAATCTTTAGATTCTCTGGTAATTGAGAAACATGGCTCTCTGTACCAGAGAAAAGATGCAGTCCCAACGGACTCCTTCTACCCAACTCCCCAAAAATAGGACCACTTCCAAGTCCAGGGCCCATAATCTGTATGAAAGAGGCTGGCCCTCAGGCCTCTCCAGGAGCCCAGGGCACGGGCTATAACATGTATTCTCAAATCAAATGCAAGAACTGCTCAACATTGAGGATTAGAAACCTGCTTTAAAGGCATCATGTTTATTAAACTAATATTCTGTATTTGTCTTTTTTGAAAACTATTTAAGAAATGATTAGCTGGATTATCTTAATCCAGTATCCACTTACATTTGATTGGGAACAAAATGATAGATTTGAATTATGTTATAAGATTCTTTAACATTTTATTACCGTATTTGCTCAATTATAAGACAAGGTTTTTTCCAGAGCAAATGCAATTCGCGTAGAGCTTTACACGCTGCCCGGACTAACCACCAGGGACTCAGATGCTTAGTCCCCGGTGCTTAGTCCACCTATATGCCACTCTGCCCCATAAAATGCCTTTTAACCTCCTAAATGCCAGAGTGGCATATAGGGGTATAAGGCAATTCTAGTGGAAGAGTGGCACATAGGGGGTCAAAAGGCATATCATGGGGCACAGTGGCATATAGAGGGTTAAAAGGCATATCATGGGGCACAGTGGCATATAGGTGGTATAAGGCATTTCCGGGGCAGAGTGGCAAGCCTGGGGGCAGATGTGCATAAGTGGGGGGGCAGGTTGTAAAAAAAGGAAATAAAAAAAAATAGTTTTTCTCAATCATAGCTTTTATTAACAAACAATTGTTCACATAGTTTGCATGAATTAACATTTACTGGTAAAACGTTTTTCCTATATGGTTGTCTTATTTTCAGGCTTTTTCTTTTTTTCCTAAATTAATATTCAGATTTTGGGGGGGTCGTCTTATAATCAGGGTCGTCGTATAATCAAGCAAATACGGTAATATGATTTAATGAATTACCGTATTTGCTTGATTATAAGACAAGGTGTTTTTTTTTCCAGAGCAAATGCTCTGAAAAAAAAGTGTCTTATATTCAATATATTCAAGGTTGTCTTCTAATCAGACCTCAAATAGAGGTCTGACTACAAGACTAAGAGCCAGATCCCCCGCAGCGCTGCAGGGGACCTGGATCCTCCTCTCTGGCAGCCGGTGGAGGTCTGTGCGAGGCGCGCAGACATCTGCTGCTTCCGGCACTTTCTCTGGGGCTTCCATGATGGGGCTTCCTATGATGGAGCACCAGCATCACATGACCTTCCGATGCTCATTCATAGAAGCCCTGATGGAAGTGGCAGTAGCAGCGTAGGTCTGCGCGCATCACATCCTCCACCGGCTGCCCCACTAGACACCAAGGAATCTGAAGCACGGGGGACAAGTCTAGGGATGCACTGGTAAGTCTGGGGAGGTAAGAGTGGCATATGGGGGTGGGTATAAGGGCTTTCTCGAGGCAGAGTGGCATATAGGGGGTATAAGGCATATCTCGGGGGAAGATGTGCATAACTGGGAGCAGGTTGGCAAATAAAAGGAAATAAAAACAAAAATGCATTTTTTTCTTCAATCATCGTTTTTATTAAATATGAAAAAAGTTTACATGTGGATTAATATTTACTAGTAAAACTTTTTCCCCCCTATAGGGTGGTCTTGTATTCAGGCTTTTTCTAATATTAGAATTTTAGGGGGTTGTCTTATAATCGAGCAAATACAGTATATGTAATGATTTGTATGTAATTTTGTTAATTGTGTATTGCATGTATAACTGGCTAGTTAAAGCTCACAGTCCTAACACAATAGGGAAGGCCGATATAACACAATTGTACAATTTTAAGGTTGTAATTGATTGATGTTATTTATACCCACCCCTCGCAATTGTATCTAGTTAATGAGTAAGCGTGTGAGAGGGACGAAATGCATTAAGCCTGTTGGTCTCAGTGTATACTAGCACTGGCACATCAAAAAATATAAAGTGCAGAAAACCGTGTGTTTAGGCACGGTAAAAAAGAATGTGTTAGGGATGCAACGATATATTGGTGGTCGAAGTATATTGGCCAAAAAGGGCATTATCGCCAATTTTTTTTTAAAAAAGATTGAAAATAATCATCTGCAGGGGCCAAGCTGCTTACCCGCATGTTGCTCAAGCAGCGTCTCTTGTACCGGCCAGGAAAAGCAGGAACCCAGCAGGGTCACATGAATGCACGTTACATGACTCTCCTCTGCTCCTTCCCCTGGAGGCGGGGTAAGAGAAGTTGTTTGTACAGAGGCAAGCAGCAGGGCCCATGTAGAAGTCTGCGAGTGAGAGATCTGCAGTTCAAGTAAGGGGGTGTGGAAGGATATATGAGCAAGTATGCGTGATTAAGGCAATGAATGAGTATATGAATCTGTTAATGAGTGTGTGTGTGGGGTGGCATGGCATGCGGGGGTGTAATCACACTCCTATCATGCCCAGGTTGTAGCATGCACTGGCTGCCTGGGCATGGTAGAAGTGTGATTGCTCTTAGCAATTATATATACCGTATTTTCCGGCGTATAAGACGACTTTTTAACCCGTGAAAATCTAATCAAAAGTTGGGGGTGTCAGGGTACCAGTGAATCAGGACGGAGACTGGTCAAAATGTTTATTAAAATAAAATAATAACAAGAATCCAAAACATAAGACAAGCAGGTGGTCGTAGAACAAGCCAAGGTCAGGAACCAGAACGAGTAGTCATACGAGCCAAGGTCAGGAGTCCAGAAATCCACGTAGTCCAAAAGCAGGCAGGAGTCAGCACCAGAATGGGAGTCAGACAGGCCGGGTCATACACAAGAATCAAACGCTGGAAGGAAGCACGCACTCACAGGTCTGGAACCACGACAGGGCAACCAGCAACTGAACTAGCTGGGGACCTGCATCCTACTCTCCAATACGCTCAGACAGCCTCCCCTGCCAGTACTTTCCACGGGGGGGGGGTCCGTCCCGGCAAGGGAGATTGTTAAAGCACATCATGCAGACGTGCTGGCAGCGGAGGTTGTTTTTACGCTCGCCGGTGAACGTCTGCTCGGTAAGCTTTAACAATCCTTCTTACCAGTGCAGAACGGTATACAACTTCCGATGCCGCAGAATAGATGTCCCCTGCCGGCCCTGCAAGACACCCGGGAGTCTGCACAGGGACAGAGTCTCTATATGCCCTTGTTTTTCCCTCAGAAATCTCATGGTGCTGCCACAACCACAAGGGATTCAGGGTAGGCGCATGCAAATTAGCTCACAATTTAAGCCAGTATCACAACCACATGCTGACGAGTCCCATTAAGGATGAAACAGCTGCCAATGAGTGGTGATCTGGCTACTGCACCTCTTACATGAGTTTTGTCTAAAGGCTGTCTTGTACAGCGGGCAATTACTTTCAAGAGATCCACGGATAAAGTGGATATAGAGGCAAAAGGTGATTAATGCTGACCTTATTTGCATGCACTTACCCAATCCCTTGAGATTTGTGAGGGAAAAACAACCAGCTCAAGTGCAAAATGTGCATTGATAAAATTAGGGTTGATGAACGACTAAATTAACACACACCTCCCCTAACTTTCAGCAGCCCAAATATTAATTTTATACTTACTGTTAATTGTTTAGGAGGTAAAATGCCACATTTGGGAAGTGTGCGTTTTTCAACTTGGAACTTTAACATCTGGTCCTACTAACCACATGTCCTAAATCAGCCATCTTTGAAGCCTGCTAATTCAATTTACCTCATCAAACCATATATTTTTGAAAACTAGACATATTTCAAATGGCGATATTTTAACCCTTTCCATTCAATTTTACCACCAGCCTTTGTTAAAATTTGTGGTAGTGACTTTAAAAAAAATCACAAATTGTACTTCAGGTGTAAATTTACAGCTCCTGATACGTGTCAGTATCAAACACCCCAATATGTGTTTAGCAACATCTTTTGATTGGTGTTTGGGGGCTAAAATGCCACATTTGGTAAGTGTGCTTTTTTCCGTTTTGATCAATCCTACAGCCCTTGGGTATTTTAAATGCTTTTATTTTAACTCTTTCCATGTCAAGGTTTTTGGGAAGATACAACGCTAATTTTAGCGCTTGTTCATAATAATAAACTTTATTTAAAAATTATTTTTGTACTTTGTTTTTTTACATTTTGCTGGAACTGAATGGTTCCTCTCATGGTGACATCACTGCATAATTATTTTTAAATGTTACCACTTATTTACTAAGCACATTGTGATTAGAAAGCTGGGCTCCATTGACTTGCATGGTTGAAGGAGCCAAAGTCTCTTGCAGTGGCGGTTTGACTCTTCTCCGGAACGGTCACATTTTGTCCAAAGGTGGGAGTCTGGTGTCGCCGAATTGCCTCGCTGTTGAGACATTTCAGCAACACCATTTAAGTTTAAGAGTTTTTTAAAATGGGTGGTTGTCAAAGCCCCGGGGAGGGGCCAGACATGGCTTCTGATGCCGATCTCAGTGTTGCTGAATGCGTCGACATGGAGGCATTACAGCAATACAGTTTAAGCGAAAAAAGTGATCATAACTAACTTTCTAAGCATGTTTAATGAAATGATGTGCTTGGCACCTCATGGGTCGTTACCTGGCCCGTCATTGGACGCTTAGGTTTGCCTCTTAAGCTTCAGTGAAAAACCCACCCCAGGATGTACAGTGACTGCTCTGGAGAGCGGTCACAAGTGCTACTGTGAGAGATTTTGCCACTCGCAAGATAGTGGCATCCTTTAAAAGAAAATTAACAAGTTTCTCTGAGGGTCTCTCTAGATACTCTGGCTCCCCTTGCAGGTTGAAAACATGTACTGCAATCAGATTCAACCATGCAGGTCAATGGAGCCCAGCTTTCTAATCACAATGTAATTTAATCAAATATTTTTTTAATAAAATAGCTAAAACAAAATGTGTTAACATTTAAAAATAATTATGCAGTGATGTCACCACCAGGGGAACCATCCAGTTCCAAAAAAAAAGTGTCCCCAGTGATCCGTAGCAGCCACTCCCCCTCAATTCCGTGCACATGATCGCTTTGAAGCGAATCAAGAGCACGGAATTTAAATATTTAAAAAAAATCGCAGTATGCAAACGTCGGTCCTGAAGGGGTTAATCTGACAAAAGACTTAACAGTGCTGTGTACAAACATACAGAAATAAATAAGTTACAAAACTTAATATCAAGGCTTAGGCTTGGCGTTATACAAGCCGGAGGTTTTCTGATTAAAGCCCATAATAATGACTCCTAACAACATACACAAAACACATTATATTGCATACCAAATGCCAATTTGTGAATTGACATTACATACACTATTACATACCCCCGCTGCTAATCTCCAGTCCCAGTAAAAAATAATTAAAAAAAAAAAAGTTTTATTATAAGCTAGCGCTAAAATTAGCGCTGTGTCTTCTGAAAAAAACAGACGTGGAAAATAGTTAAAACACTGAATATTTTTGAACCTAGGCTAGGCCATCCCTTATTTATTTATTTCATCACTTCGTTTTTCACGAGTGCCTATTAATTTGTTGGTTTTTTCACGGTTACCGAACACAGGCCCGTCACTATGATTTGGCACACGATTTTGGTACTATGTTTTGGACACTTTTAATGAGGTAGTGCAGATTGTCTTTGCTGGAGTAGGGTAGGGAGCCTTATGGCCTCTCTCCAAAGAAGGGGTCACTCCCTTGCGGGACCTGAAGGAGTCTCACCCTTCGGGATGAGACGGGAAGATCCCTTGTTACCTGTTGCTAGTCCAAGTAACCACTACATTAACCCCAGCAATCGCTCCTACACTATACCCCTAGTACACAATGTGCTGCCACCACCAAGACTTTGTATCCGGGCATCTTAGGTTACCCCAAACACATTAGATTTATAGTATAACAACCTTACTTTACTAATCAGACATATATAATTAACCCTTTGGTAACGTATCCCACAGAAGAGTGAGCTCATATTAGCTAGAGAGCAAAGACACAAGCTGATTAAACATTTAACCCTTTCAAGACTGGGACGTACCTGGTACTTCATGGTCAAAGGTCACCGGCAGACCGGGATGTACCAGGTACGTCATCGATGATGCACGATCCAGTGTCGCTATGAACGCTGGGATCGCAAGGGGCGGCTGCTACTGACCGCTGGGTGTCCCCAGTGATCCGTAGCAGCCACTCCCCCTCAATTCCGTGCACATGATCGCTTTGAAGCGAATCAAGAGCACGGAATTTAAATATTTAAAAAAAATCGCAGTATGCAAACGTCGGTCCTGAAGGGGTTAATCTGACAAAAGACTTAACAGTGCTGTGTACAAACATACAGAAATAAATAAGTTACAAAACTTAATATCAAGGCTTAGGCTTGGCGTTATACAAGCCGGAGGTTTTCTGATTAAAGCCCATAATAATGACTCCTAACAACATACACAAAACACATTATATTGCATACCAAATGCCAATTTGTGAATTGACATTACATACACTATTACATACCACCGCTGCTAATCTCACCTCCTTCCGGCTGCAGCTATCACGTAGATGTATACCTGCTGCCCGGACAACACATTGGGAGTCAGATGCACCGGTAAGTTTTATTTTGGGGGGTGGTGTTAAATGGGCGGGCATAAGGCATTTCTGGAGTGCTCTGTGAAATGCCTTTTAACCCCCTTAATGCCACTCTGCCTCCAGAAATGCCTTTTAACATTCAATATATCACTCTGCCCCCTAATATACCTTTAACCCCCTAAATGCCAGAGTGGCATATAGAGGGTTAAAATTCATATCATGGGGCATAGTGGGATATAGGGGGTATAAGGCATTTCCGGGGCAGAGTGGCAAGCCTGGGGGCAGATGTGCATAACTGGGGGGCAGGTTGGAAAAATAAAAAAGAAATAAAAAACAAAAATTATATTTTTCTCAATCATAGCTTTTATTAAATAGTTTACATGAATTAACATTTACTGGTAAAACTTTTTTCCTATAGGGTCGTCTTATATTCTGGCTTTTCTTTTTTTTCCTAAATTAATATTCAGATTTTGGGGGGTCGTATTATAATCGAGCAAATATGATATACATATATGTGCTATATATTTGTTTTTTTTTTCTCATTTGGAGAGAATTTAAGACACAGTTAAGAGCATTTTTGCCACCTTAACAACACCTAAACGATGCTCTTATAACTTTTGACTATAGTCAAGTGCAAGTAAACATTTTCTATCTAGTCATTTATATAAAAAAACACATCACTATATACAAAAATAATTTTTTAAAAAGTGGATCCTAATAACCATATGTATAAAAAACAGTTGCCATCACCCCCTCTGGCTAATAGGGGTTCCTACCACTTAGAAATTTTAAGTAAGAAGAAGTATATCATGAACAAGCTAATTGCTTAAAATAAAAATTTCTAGAAAAGAGAGATCAAGAAAAATATTTAAATGATATCATAGAAAAATCCAGAAAAAGAAGGAAGGGAGGAAATATCAAAAATATAGGTATGAAACAAATGGAGTAGATATTCCACCTACATACTCTACATCCAAATGACCTTAATACTGATATGTTTTTATTTAATTTTTACATTTAATTTTACATATAACACATAATAAATACAGATAATTCAGTTCCTATTTTTTTATTATCTATGGACTGTGAAAATGATTTGTTTCATAGTTAATCGAAGATCAAGAGTAAACGAGTAAATGTAAATTAAGTTTTAATCATGGGAGATTTTAATTACCCAGATATAGATTGGAATAGTGGAACTTGTTCCACTAAGGGCAGCAAGTTTCTCAACATGCGTAATGACCAATTTGTGTTGCAATTAGTAGAGACCCCAACCAGAACGGATGCCTGTATATGTAAATGGGAAAAGTTAAAGGTAGAGACTGTTGGTCCTTTATTATCTGAAACTGGAAATTTGGTTAGTGAGGACAGAGAGAAAGCTGACATCTTAAATGCTTTTTTCTTTCTCTGTTTATACAAGGGAAGAGCCAACGATGCAGCCCCTGCTGGCTATTTTTAAGGAACTGTTGCAGCAAACATGGGCTGACACAAGAAAATGTGCTCAAGCAATTAAATACTGTTAAGGTAGACAAGACACCTGGACTGGATGCTACACACCCAAGGGTACTGAAAGAGCTAAGCCTAATTCTGCCCAACCATTATTACTAATCTTTAGGGATTCTTTCAGCTCAGGCATAGTTCCATTAGATTGGTACAAAGCTAATGTTGTGCCCACATTTTAAAAGGGATCAAAATGTCAACCAGGCGATTATAGGCCAGTAAGCTTAATATCGGTAGTGGGGAAATTACTTGAAGGGTTGATAAAGGCATATTCAAGATCATATCCTGATCCATAATCCAATTAGTAAAAGTCAACATAGATTTGTGAAAGACCGGTCTTGTCAGACCAACCTATTAGCATTCTATGATGAAGTTAGTAAAAAATATAGACCTGGTGTGGCTGTAGATGTGATATCTCTGGACTTTGCTAAGGCATTTCATACGGTTCCACATAAAAGGCTACTCTACAAATTCACAGAAATAGGCTTAGGGGCAATTGTCTGTATGTGGATCAGAAATTGGCTAAAAGATAGAATGCGGAGGGTTGTTGTAAGTGGATGTTTCTCAGCCTGTACGCAGGTATTAAGTGGAGCGCCTCAGGGGTCTGTCCTTGGTCCTCTTCTTTTTCATTTATTTATAAATGATCTCCCAAGCTGCATTGAGAGCCATGTCACAGTTCTTGCTGATGACTCAAAATTAGGCCAGTAATTCGGACTAATCTTGATGTTTCTTCTTTGCCAGAGGACTTAGACAGGGTTGGGGACTGGGTGTGCAAGTGGCAGATGAGGTTCAATATAGAGAAATGCAAAGTTATGCATTATGGTAAAAATAATAAAAATGCAACGGTCCTTATGTAATTAGAAAAAGTGCAAAGGAGGGCTAGACAAATGAAGGGATTCTTTACTGAGGACAATAAAGGTATGGAATTCACTGCCAAGGGAGGTGGTGGTATCAAATACAGTAGCTGTCTTCAAAAGGGGTCTGGATATTTTTTTTTTTTTTTTTTTTTAGAAAGGCATGACATACAGGGCTATAAATAGAATATTAATATTTTAGAGCTTCTTGATCCATGGAGAAATCCGATTGCCTTTTGGAGTCAAGAAGGAATTTATTTCCCCTGACGGCAGAATTCGAAGTAGCTTAATTAGGGTTTTTTTGCCTTATTTTGGATCAAGAATAGGAAGGTTAAGTTAGAAGGGTTGGACGTAGGTCTTTTTCAACCTTATTTACTATGTAACTATGTAACGTATTGTTGTCACTGATTTGACTTCTTTGTGGTGAAGGGGTTCCTAGAAAAAAAATAGTACATAAAATTACTTTTGTATTTTAACGATGAATTGAAAAGCATCCCCTAACCTTCATCAATGGAATGAGCTGAAAAGCATTAACGTGTTTATATGAATGAAATGATTGAGAACTTTAATCCACAAGTGACACCAAGCAATGGATCCCTATAAAACCATCCAACAAAGTGAGGAGGGCATCTTACTTTGAAAAAGCCTATAAAGGCGAAAAGCGTCAACGACCCAGCTAACAGTGTGGACAAACCGATCTCCCACAGACTTGTTAGAGACTACAATACAAACTTTTAACCACATTTCAGCACGAGAGAGAAGATTTGTTTTACTGCATACATAAATGTTAGCAGATGTATCGAAATTAAAGTACGCCAACTTTGCTTCCTTTTTTTCTTCTTCTCTACTTCTCCTATTCCTGAAGTCAAGTCCAAAAGCAACCTTTCCCATTCGGGAGAAAACTGAATTGAAGAGTGAGAAAACCAAATCAATTTTTTGAGTGCAATATATATTCTCACAAATGGACACAATTTACACAATATACTCTGTGAATATGTTTCTTTTATTTTCTTGTTACATTATGCAAACTTATGGGAAGAAAACAAGCAGTCAGTTTAAGTGGTTTTTATTTACTTTTTTACACTTCTATAAAACAAAGCACATATTGTTTTATATATGTATCAATTTGTTATTTTTTTACTTTCTCTTTTGCAAGTGTAATGAAATGAAAGACTCCTGTTTACCATTACAGGGGAAGTACCCATTCTGTTATATACTCAATTATCATCTAGTGGGTATTCCTCTGCCAATAAACATACCTACCTGCATCAGACCCTTGTGTGTGAGGTTTTCTTCTGCTTTAAAGAGTTAAATTATTTATAATAATTACTGTTTGTCTCACAAAAAAGACAGGTTATAAGTTTCAAAACATTTTCTCTTTCAAAGTAAAACTTAGACTATATAGAAAATGTGTGAAATGTAGTCCTAAAGAAAATTTTATATATGTTTTTTTTATTTTATCAATTGTAGGGGAACCAAAAGTGATGCCACTCCATAAGTATCCACCTGCCATCTGGAAAACCCTGAAGCTTAAGGAAGGTATCTATTCACGGCTACCTGCTCACTACCTACGCTCTTTGCAGGAAACTCAGAAACCAACCCCTGTGCACTGGAAACCCCATGGACAGAAGTATAGACTAAACCCCAAATCAGGGCAGAGAGAACGTGTTCAAGATGTCCCAGTGGTTCCGTATTTTCCTCCACAAGCAGATGAAGGTCTTTGGGGAGGTGAAGGATGGATCAGTGGTTTTCGATATGCCAATAACGATAAGGTAGAATATGCCAGAAGTATAAAATTATATTTAGTAAAGGATAAAACTTACCATCTAAAATTTATAACTCTTAACCCACTATATACCGTATTTTCTCGGTTATAAGACGAGGTTTTTTCCAGAGCAAATGCTCTGAAAAATACCCCTCGTCTTATAATCGGACCTCAACTAGGTCTGACTATGAGACTAAGATCCAGATCCCCCACAGTGATGCAGGGGACCTGGATCCTCCTGACACACACACACAACACACACACTTCTGAGTCCCTGGTGCATAATCCGGGCAGCGTGTAGAGCTCTTCCCCGGCTGTTGCGCAGACCTTCCCCGGCTGTCAGAGATCAGAGTTCCCTGTGATCTCTGACAGCCTGGGAAGGTCTGTGTGATGGACACAGGCAACCCCTGCTGCTAACCGCATCTCCTCCCGGCTGCAGCGGAAGTTTTGTACATGAATCACGTAGAGCTCTACACGCTGCCCGGACGACGCACAGTCGACTCAGAAGCTCCAGTAAGTTTGGAGGGGGAAGGGAGTGTTAAATGGGGGCACAAAGCATTTCTGGAGGCAGAGTCCTCTGTGAAATGCCTTTTAACCCTCTATACGCCACTCTGCCTCCTGAAATGCCTTTCAGGCAATTCAAGTATAAGGCAATTCCGGAGGCAGAGTGGCACATAGGGGTCAAAAGGCGTATCATGGGGCACAGTGACAATATAGGGGTATAAGGCATTTCTGGGGCAGAGGTGGCAAAGCAGGGGGCAGATGTGCATAACTGGGGGGGGGGCAGGTTGGAAAATAAAAAGGAAATAAAAAACAAAATATTTTTCTCAAATCATGAGCTTTTATTTAACAAAAAAATGTTCCACATAGTTTACATGAATTAACATTTACTGATAAAACTTTTTTCCTATAGGGTCTTCTTATATTCAGGCTTTTTCTTTTTTCATAAATTAGTATTCAGATTTGGGGGGGGGTCATCTTATAATCAGTTTCGTCTTATAATTGAGGAAATATGGTGTGTGTGTGTATATAGTTTAGAACTAAGGCCCTAAATTTGCACCAAGACATGCATAGTTATTTGTAGTGCTGGTAAAATAACTGTCCAAAACAAGTACTTGTTAAAGGCAGATACTCTCCACCCAGTATATGATTATTTCAATACTAACTTGATAATTGATTTTGTTTCGAAACAACATATAGCTTTCTACTAGGGTAAAGAAGGTTTGGAAGCCTCAGCTTTTCGTAAGAGAGCTATACAGTGAGATATTGGACAAGACTTTTTCTATCCCAGTTACAATGAGAACACTTGACTTGATTGATGCTGCTTATGGATTTGACTTTTATGTTCTAAAGGTAAGCAGTATTTAAAAAAAAAAAAAACAAAAACATTTAAGTACACACAAACTGCATTTGTTCTGGGTGCTGTTGTGAATCAACAGGGATATGTCTCTGCTGGTGCATGGGAAATCAGGCACTCTACTAATAGCCAGGACTATCCCCTTGTCAGTAGGAGCCAGTATCTCAGCTTCACGCCATCAGTACAAGCCTTGGTAAACTTGGAATGGTTGAACACCCTAATTTATCAGCAGTGAGGTTCGAAGTAACATACAAACCCATTTAATATAAAGAAACTGCTGTTTCTACTACTAACTGCTGTTGAGCATAGACAGTAAAGAATCAGTCATAGTTTCCTTGCTTGAATGCTATACTCTAACCGGAAGCCGCATTCCAGTCAGACAGAAAACTTTAGGTTGCTACGCTTAATGTTAAACTTAGAATGTGCGCGCCCATTGCAGTTGAGGAAGTTCTTATGAAACGCGTCCTGCTTGTGTTTTTGGCACCTGCCTGGCCAGGCACAGTCATCTCGGTGGTAGGTCTTTTTATATATATTTTTCTATATATATATATATTTATTTTTTTTTTTTTCCCTATATATTTTTAACCCTTGGTGGGGCAGGATGACTACTATACCACTGTTGGATTTATCTATCCATTTGTATATTTATATTTGTGAGAATATTGTTTATGTATATTTTATATTGTGTATCTTGTTTTTATCAACTGTATTTTGTATTTCTTGTTTATGTATTTCTTTATATGTATAACAATTATTGTTTTTATATTTATCCAAGCGCTGTCCTTTTTGAGGTGGTGTAGAATGTTAGAATGTTTCAATTCTATAATGGAACTGCACATTTTATAGGTGTAGGATAACATTTCAGTTTCCTGTACTGCTACTCTAGAAGTCACTATTGCTATACAGTGCAAAAGCATATAGAACTATAAGTTACTGGCAGAGGTCAAATACCATTTTAATCGTGAAAATATGTAATTTAATCTGCAGAAGGAGTTATTGGGTATGTGTGAATCAGGGCTTTGATTATATGAGGGTATTGAGGCTTTGGCACCCCTGCCTTACATAATTGCAACTCTTGGCCTTATCTGTTTGATGTACATTGTGTATATTTAACCATTTTTATATTACGTTGGCTCAATTTTTGTCATGTTTTGTAACTTTTTTTGATTATTTTTTAGACTCCAAAGGAGGATTTAAACTCAAAACTAGGAATGGATTTAAAGAGAGCAATGCTTTTACGTCTTGCCTCAAAGGACCCAAGTCTCCATCCCAATGATCCAGCCAAAAGAGAAAAGATCTACAGCAAATATAAAGTTAGTTTAAATTACTTTTGAAACTCTTACAACTCTAGTTGGTACTGCTTTCATTGTAGGTTTGTGCTTAACACTTTTTCAATAGTTTGCCTGTATAACATGTTTTAATTTGTTGATTTGAATAGATATATAACACTGGCTAATGGCATTATGTTTAACTGCAATGGCTTTTTATAAGGACATTTCTTAACGGGATAGTCATGTCGGCTCTCCAAACCGATATAATTTCCATCAGAATAGCCTTTAGTGGCAAGAAGAAGTAAGTAAATCTTTGGCATTTATATATACAGTGGTTATAAAAAGTCTACACACCCCATTAGGATGCCAGGTTCTTGTGACGTTAAAGAACGAGACAGAACTTTTCCCTGCCATCCCAGGTGACACTGATGAGAGACTCCTCCTCTGTACCTGAGATAGGGCAGGACTCAAAAAGTTAAAAGGCCCCTCTCCTCCTAGTACCCTCAGTGTTTTTTCCTGCCCTATATCAGGTAGGGAGGACTCGTCTCTCGTTTGTTATTTTTTACGGCTCTAGTTTGAGCCGGTTCTCCCTAGGGCTAAGCCCCCCCCGGGTGGGGGATTCCTGCACCGTAGCCGGGTGGCTGGTGCCGCGCTGCCCTGCGCATACTCACCTTGGCTGAGCGGTTGTCCGTCCGGCTTCCTTCCCTCAGCTCCTGCGGCTTCCTCTGCTGATCCACCGGTGTCTTCTGTTCCGGCGTCTCGGCGTGTTTCAAGATGGCGTCCCTGCTTCTTCTAGGCATGTCCGGTATGCGTTTCTAGCCTCGTTTTCGGGTCAATTAAAATTTTTTTATGTCTGTTTAATTATGTCTGCTCCAGATAATTCTAAGCCTCCCTCTGTTGAGGAGAGACCTAAAAAGGCTTTATCTAAGACTAAGCATGCGCAGTGTTCTGGTTGTCACAAGCCTCTGCAGGATTCTAAGATAAAGCTCTGTTCCGCCTGTCTAAAGTCCATTGCGGATTCTGAAGCCTCTGGTGGGAGAGAATTTTTAGCCTGGCTTAAGGAAGAGATGCTGTCCACCTTTTCTGCCTTTTGTCAGTCAGTTCCTGCTCCTTCCCATCTTCCGGCAGTACGTGAACCATCTCTCCTGGTTCTCTGACTCCGAGTTCGATTACCCTGAGCTGGAGGAGTATTCTTCAGAGGAAGGTGAAATCCGGGAGGAAAGTTCCTTTTTGTTCCCGGTGGAAGAGATTGATACTCTCGTCTCTGCTGTAAAGTCAGCCACGAACTTGGAGGATACAGCTACACCTAAGAAAGATCACTTTTTTCCGGCTTCTCCAAGCAGTCACCGTCTTTTCCTGTGCACCCTGCTTTACCGACATCATTAAGCAGGAATGGAACCATCCAGAGAGGAGAGTTGACTTTGTCAAATTCTGTGCAACCCCGCTGGTTGACACCGCGGTGATGAAAGTTTCCAGAAAGACTGCCTTGCTGCTGGAGGATGGCTCTCATTTCTCGGATCTAATGGAAAAGAAGGCTGAAGCAGCCGTCAAGAAATCTTTTGAAGCTTCCACTGCTGCTGTTAAACCTGACATAGCATCTGCCTCAGTGTCTCGAGCTGTAAGAATCTGGCTGTCGCAGATCGAGGAAGATGTTGCAGCAAAAACGCCTAGAGAGACTATCCTCAAGAACATTGCTGCTCTCAAGTTGGCAGGAGATTTTCTCTGCGATGCCTCAATTGAAAATGTCAGGATGTCAGCCAGGGCTTCTGCACTTCCTGTGGCGGGCAGACGGGCCTTATGGCTTAAAGCCTGGGGGGCTGACAGTAACTCTAAGAACAGACTGCTTAATATCCCTTTTAAAGGAGGGTCTCTGTTTGGCGAGGAGCTGGAGTCCCTGCTGGAAAAGACGACTGGTGACAAACATTGGATCAGGGTCAAGGGATTTATTTGCGTGTCTTTTTGGTTCCAAAAGCACCAAGGGGATTTCGTCTCATTATAGACCTACGTTTCCTGAACCGTCACCTTCGTTTCCTAAGGTTCAAGATGGAGACCGTACGATCAGCTCTGGACTCTCTAAACCTTCGAGACTTTATGGTCACCATAGACCTAAAGGATGCATATCTTCATATCCCTATGCACCCCTCTCATCAACGGTTTCTGCGGATAGCCATTTCTTGGGGTTCAAGAATCAGACATTTTCAATTTCAGGCCCTTCCATTTGGACTGTCTCCAGCCCCCAGAGTGTTTATAAAACTCCTTGCAGTGGTGGCCCATTTCAGACGTCGGGGCATTTCGGTCATCCCTTACCTGGACGATTGGCTGATTCACACTCACTCAGCAGCCCTCCTTCAGTCTCACCTTTCCTGGGTGGTCCATACGCTTCAGGATCTCGGCTGGATTCTAAATTGGGAGAAGTCCAACTTGGTTCCTTCTCAACAATTGGTGTTCCTCGGCCTTCGCCTGGATTCCTGCGAGGGAAAAGTGTTTCTTCCTTCAGGCAAGATCAGCAGTATTTCTTCCCTAACCTACAAGGTGCTTTCGGCACGCAAAAGTCCACTAAGGCTATGTATGTCTCTTATCGGCAAGATGACTTCAGCAAGGTATGCAGTTCCCTGGGCCCTGGCTCACATGAGGATCCTTCAGAACCATATCCTTCATCTGCTGGAGGAGAACCCGTTCGCCCTGGACAGACTGGTTCGTCTTCCTCTGCGTGTCAAAGCATCTCTCTCCTGGTGGCTCCTACGAGACACTCTAGCCTAAGGAAGACGATGGGCCTGGTCGCCCAAGGAGCTCCTTACCACGGACGCAAGCAGAACAGACTGGGGAGCCACTTATCGGGACAGCTTTGTTCAAGGTCTCTGGTCCCCTGCCACTCAGCTCCTACCCTCAAACTGCCTGGAGCTGCTGGCAGTGGAGAATGCCCTACATCACTGGGAAAAGCAGCTCTGTGGCAAGAACATCCTGCTTCGTTCCGACAATCGGGCGGTTGTCGCCTACATCAACAAGCATGGAGGTACGTGAAGTCCTCGCCTGCTGCACCTAGCTCTCAGAATTTCCTTTTGGGCAGAATCACGTCGAATGACTTTGTCCGCGGTTCACCTTCAAGGGGCTTTGAATTCCCAAGCCGACTTTCTGAGTAGGACTTCCGTCAAAGCAACAAATGGGCAGCGTTCCACATGATTGTCCAACGGTGGGGAGTGCTCGAAATAGATCTTATGGCATCCAGAGACAATGCTCAAGTTCCAGCGTTCTTTTCTCTCAATCCTCAGGATCAGCCGCTGGCGGTGGATGCCTTCGCCCAAACTTGGAGTTTCGGCCTCGCCTATGTTTTTCCTCCGTTTCCTATAATATCCAAGGTTCTGCAGAAGATCAAGTCCGACCGGGCGTATGTTATACTGGTAGCCCCAGACTGGCCCAAACGTGTCTGGTATGCGGGCTTAGTCTCACTCAGCCACGCACCACCCCTACAGCTCCTGGCCTGGAAAGACCTGCTTCACCAGGGTCCGTTTCTTCATCCAAATCCTGCGGTATTCCAGCTGACGGCTTGGGGGTTGAACGGAGAAATCTGAGGTCTCGAGGCTTCTCTGAGACGGTTACGGAAACTCTTCTTCGCATTCGCTTTGGTGTTTTTCTTGGTAAGAAAAGGCTTCCGTCTTGCCACCCTACCCCATAGCCCATTCATATGAAGGATATGAGAGATTGTTGTCACATGTAGCACACAGCTAGTACTTGCCAGAAATTCATGCAGTTCCTTTAATGTTGCAGTAGGCCTCTTGTAACCAGTTTTCTTCTCGTCTTTTCATTAATTTTGGAGGGATGTCCAGCTCTTGGTAATGTCTCTGTTGTTCCATATTTTCTCCACTTGGTGATGACTGTCTTCACTGTGTTCCATGGTATATCTAATGCTTTGGAAATTATCTTGTACCCTTTTCCTGACTGATATCTTTCAACAATGAGATCCATCTGATGCTTTAGAAGATTTCTGCCGACCATGGCTTTTTCTCAGAGATGCAACTAAGCAAATTTCAGGTAAATCCTACTAGAATAGCTGAGCTTTATTTGTGATTAATCAGAGTCACTTTAAATGATGGCAGGTGTGTAAGTACTTCTATTTCATATGAATGTGATTGGTTAATTCTGAACACAGACCCAGTTATAAGAGGGTGTGCACATTTAGGCAACCAGGTTATTGTGAGTTTTTTCCCCTCCAAGATTTCAGTTTGTTTTGCAATTGTGTTGTTCATGTTATAGGTCACATTAACCCCTTCAATCCCCTACGGACGTACCGGTACATCCAAAAAACGCATCCCAAGAGTCCCCTATGGACATACCGGTACGTCCAGCCCTTCCGCTGCATAGGAGATCAGGCTTTCTGCTGTCTGATCTGATGTAAAAGCTGTTACATTTTAAAAAATTGGGCATTCCCTTCTGGGTTGCGTCACTGCTGACGTAACCTGGAAGTTCATCGGAGGACAGGATATCCCCTGCGATGAGGCACAGACGCTGCGATCTCTATGCATGTCTGTGAGGACCTGTGTGATCGGTGCAGGGGGATCGCGGGGAGGGGAGTGAGAAACCATGTCTCTCACCCTCCTCCCATGCTGAAGAGGAAAAAAAATGGTTATTTAAAAAATAATAAAAATCATTAAAATAGCAATAATAATAATGAAAAATAATAAAGTGAGCTAAGTGATGACATCACTGACATTCAGGAGGTCCCTAAG
>VKOC01006058.1:0-31515 GCA_009364415.1 Spea multiplicata
TATATATGTGTGGATTAGTAAATGTGTGGTTTGGTATACGTGTGGGGATTGTTGTATGTCTGGATTGGTATATGTGTGGATTGGTGTATATGTGTGGATTGGTAAGTGTGTGAGAGTGATGGGTGTTATGCTGTACCATTTCCAATGAATTTTTCATTATATAATTATGCTCTAAAGTACATCATAACTCCCATCACTCTATACTGTTCCATACAGTGGCAGAGCTGGGAGACAGAGGCCTTACTGCAGGACTCCTGAAAGGTAAGTGAACTTCAAAGAGGGAGAGGGTAGATAGTTTTAGGCGGGGGTAGATAGGGAGAAGGGAGTGTTAAATAATTTGTTTTTGGTTTATTAAATACAATTATATATTGCAATTATACATTTTTGTAGTTTAAACTATAAATTGTGTGCATATGTGAATCAGTGTGTATGTGATACATCTGTGTGTGTAATCTCATCCGCTCCATACTGTGTCCTTGAATGGCAGAAATAAAATGTGGTCACCCTAGCCTTCACTGGTAGGGACGAATCTAGTCTACCGCAACTCTTCAATGAAGTTTTTGTCATAACTTTGTCTTTGTAATAACTCTGTGCATATTTGTTACCCTTTTACCTGTCATTTATAATTTTATTTATGTGTGTTTATATTCCCCCTAGAGATTTTGCTTGATAGTTACAGACTCAAACATACTGTATATTTCTACCAAATCCTTCAATACATCACAAACAACCAATGAAAAGAACAAATGGAATGGACACAAGATGCTTATGAGACAGTGTACAGTGCTAACTAGTTGTCTGTAGTGTTGATTAGACAACTAACATGATGGGACTCCATCGTAACAAAAAGTAGCTGTGTTTAGATATAAAGGGAAAAAGCAAATTCCAGCAAAGTACAATGGCATGTGTGATGTGGGATAAGCAGACTATCATTAAACGTAATTCAACAAGGGCTTGTCAAGTAGGGTATTAAGTTTACTGGCAGACAGGCTGCTCCCAGTAGGCACAAGGGTTCAGTGACGGAACACGAGGAAGCCCCTATTGTGGTTCTGCTATTGCGTTTGCTAAATTTGGAATCATGTTTTGCTTGTTAATAAACCTTGGTTTGCTTGACTACTCTTCTGCCTACTGATTCTGTGGGTGAAGAACTCCTACAGAATGTGCCAATAAGATAAGGGTGGATGGGATACATCAGTGACTGATTGGTGAGGTTCGTGGAAGTTGTAGCCCACAAAAGCATGAGCTGTGTGTATGTGAGCAGTATAATTTCTGTTCATGCGCTTGCTGTGAGCTGTGTGAGATCTGTGACTGTCAGTTGGACTGAACATTTAATGTATTTATGCATCAAACTAAACATAGCTATGATTGGATGGAATTGTTATTTATAAATGTGTGGCCCTCTATGGGTGTCTGTAGACACAAAACCCTCCTCTACTCAACTGAGTTCAACACACCTGCTCTGGGGCTATCACTTACAAGCGAAAAGACAATGTTACGAATTAGAAAGTATGAAATATATGTTACTATCCTAGAAAGCTCATTAACACTTAGTTTTTTTTTTTAATTATATGAACTTACCAATACCAGTAGATAATATAATTTATATAAAGCAATGCGTATTTTTTTTTTTAATTTGAAAATCACAGGGGTTTAATATGCCAAATACCAGTGCATTAAATGTACAGTTGAAAAGTATTGATTCACAAGTTAATCTGACAAGAACACAAGGAAAACATGTTACATGGCAGGTGGTACAAGAGAGAGATCACTTTTCAGATTTGACATTTTCCTTTTTATGATTAGCATGAGAACACAATAGCCAATATATTAGAACATGAGTGTGTTTTAACTGTTTGTTTCCCTGTTCTCTACTTTATTTAAACTGTTTTTGGCCAATGACAAAAAAATATCATTGCTAAAATTCAAATTCAGCATGGATTTATACATGAGAAAATAAACCTCACAGGAATTTAGTGGCCATCCCGATCTTACATATTCAATATGAGTAGAACCCTCTTGTAACTGGAGAAATAAAACATCTGCCATCTGTTTCCATCAATTAAAGGAAAATATCATTTATCTATAAAAGGCACTCTTTTTAGCCAATCAGTACTGGTTGTAATAATTTTCCATTTAATGATGCTGATTTCTTTTATCACAAGAAAAAAATATACAAAGAACTTATTAGGCACTATTGGCTCACTTGTAAATCCTTGAATCGGAAATTAGAAGCTTTTTATGGCAGCATATGTGAAGCTTTCAGGGCATCTCTTAATCATTTGTTAGCAGCTGTTGTAATGTTATACTATCAGGCTGTAAATAATTGAGAGGCTTCAGGAAGCCACTGTGAATCAGCCAAAATTTGCTTTTGCAGGAAAAAAATCTAAAAAAAACAAATGTAATTGATACATAAATAAACCAGGTGCGACTTTCCTAAAAAAGGATGGAGATACAGAACTTCACGCAAATGTGCAATGCGTATGTCATATTGTAAAAGGAACAGAGACATTTGTATGAACACCGTGGGACTGAATGGGCCTCAGAGCTATCAGACCAACTGTGACTTAATGAGATCCCTGAAAGAGCTTTACTTTATGAATGAGATTTTAGTGTGTAAGAAAACTCTAAAACATATGAAACAAATTGTCAACTGAGAAAGTAGGTCTGATGGAAATATACAGAAATTGAAAAAAAGAGAAATGTAATATTTTGAAGAAGAACGCTTAAAAAAAGAAGTGTAATTCCACCCTGTTATAGTCTTTAGTCCAATGGACATGTCGCTGGGTGGATTCCATAGTGGAGGGGTGGATTCAACGTTTGCTATTTAAGAGGTCAAGGTTTGTTTGTGGGCATCTAAACAAGCTGGAATTAAGTGTGAAATGTGTTTTACACTTGATACGATATTTATTGGCTATGATTTTAATATACTGAACTTTTATTTAAAATTAATCAAAATAAAAAAATAACTTTTAAACAAAAGATTTAAATGTATTCCTTAAACTGAAACAGTATAACCTAAAGCCAAAATTGGGTTTGACTGCTGCTAACAATTTCTAATTAAACACAAAGACCCGATTCCAAATTAGTATCATTACCACTTTGACAACTTAGATATATTATCTATATAATATTAAAGGTCCAACTTCCTTCAAGGTACCTTTAGTGTTTTTTCCAGAAAAATATCTGATATAGCAAACATTTATTATATTCTTTTCTTCATCAGCTTTAATTGGAATTGAAATTAACAGATAATAAATAATAGTTAATTTGTTGCCATTGCACATGTTACTATAATTATCAATGGTATCCATTGATATTATGTACAATGCCCATTAGTGAAGCAGTAATGCATGGGAAAACGCATTGCAAAGGTGCTTTATGTAGCATGCAGTTTAAGCTCATCTATTAAACTTTTCAATCTTATAAAAAGAGAAGATCTTCTGCTCACTTACAGCCTAAATAATTAAAGTTTTCATAAAAAGTCATGCAATTAACTCTTAAAGTGCCATAAAGGTGAGCCGCAATTGTCTCTGCATTTAAACTCCCTTTGGCATTGCAAGTGGTAATCTTCTTTTAGAATTTAATATTTTCATCTCTCATAAATCATTTTATTATTTCATGTTAAATCCCAAGTAATAAGAATAATGCATGAAATGGACCTCAGTTCATTCCAGCTTAGTGACTCAAGATGAGCATGTTTTTGTGACACTTGAATGACTATGCTGTTTGGGTTCAGAAGAATTTTAATTATGCGAGACATTTAAGGTATGTACTGGAACCATTGTTATAAGAAACTGGAATAATTAACAAAAGTGTGGTGTGTGAGATGCACAAATGGACCCTACATAACTGTACAGTTGAACTTGAGAATACTTAAGGGGGAATGAAAGGACGAGGAGAAATCACAGTAATGAAACAAGGTGGGTTGAGTGAAGTAGTGGTTCAGTAATCCGAGCATGTGTGATAAAATAGTCCAACTGGGTTTCAACACTTTTTCTTTCTTGTAAGATGCGTATAGCCAGATGGTAAGTTGCATAGGAGCCTGGCAGGGCTGCTGCAAGGATTTTTGATGCCCCCTTGGCTCCTTCACCTGTATTCCCTTTGTGCCACACTGTTGGGGCAGTCATGTTAGTGATTCATACACATGACCATCTCCCCAACACCTAAGTGTCCAGCCTCCTTCAATACAATATGGACGAGCTGGGGCAGAAGGAATTGTATGTATAAAAAGCATCCACACAGATGGGCTGCAGAAGACTTTCTAGGCATTAATTCAGAGCGGTACATCTCTCTTCTCTGTCTCAGCCCACAGCAGGCCTTAGGTTTTGAGATGTCCTGTGCGGGCCACCACTGGGAGGCTCCCCTATGTCATAAGCCTCAGCCTCCCCTTGTTCCATCTTTCCCTGCCTTACACCTCTCTTTTCCTCCCCATGTAGTTCAAGTATAGATCAATTAAACAACAAATGGAATCACAGCATTGGAGCTATAGACCAACTGAATAAGACATACAAACCCTGTATTTGCAGGTATAGAGTAAATCAATTATAAGAGCGGACAAAGCACATGCAGAAGAGAAAATTGCCCAGTCAGTAAAAAGGGAACATGAAATGTTTCTAGATACATAAATGAGAAAAGGAAAATAACAGGGATTAGTTAGGAAGGAAGGCATGTAGAAGAGGATAAAGGTCTATCTGACAGCCTCAATGAATATTTTGTTCAGTTGTTAGAGATGAGTTTATAGAGGATGAGGTTCTACTTTAGCTGTCTAAAATAAGTCAATGGGGCCTGATGGAATGCAACCTAAATTATTAAGAGGTTAGTGGTGGACTAGCAAAACAGGATTTATTTAACCAATCATTGTTAACAGTACAAGTAGTACAAGAAGATATGAAATTACCGAATGCTGTGCCCATTCACAAGAAAAGCAGTAAGGAGGATACAGGCAACTACAGGCCTGTGAGTCTTTCATCAGTAGTGGGGAAATTAGAGGATAGCATTGTTGAGCATCTAAAATCACAAAGGTATCAAGATTTAAAAAAAAAAAAAAAACTGGGTTTACTTCAGGATCATGCCAGACTAATTGACTTTTTTGATTGGGTGACTAAAAACATTAATCAAAGTGGTACAGTTAACATTCCATACCTAGATTGCAATAAGGCTTTTGATGCTGTCCCACATAGAAGACTTATCAATAAACTGCAGTATCTTAGTTTAGATCCCAATGTTGTTGAATGGAGTAACAGACACCAGAGGGTTGTAGTTAATGGAGTATATTCGGAGCAAGGTCTTGTTATCAGTGGGGTACCTCAGGGATCTGTATTTGGACCCATTCTCTTTAATATTTTCATAAGTCATAGTGCAGAAGCTCTTGATGGTAAGTTATATGTTTTTGCTGATGACACAAAGATTTTCCCCAATCCATAGTAAGTGCTATTATTGTTTAGTTGAAATGTCTAGTACTAGCAACAGCTCAGCCACAAAGTGGTAGACCATGCACACTAGTAGAGCAGGGCTGCTGAATAGTGTAGTGCTGAAAAATCACCTGTCCTCTGTAGTATCACTCACTACAGAGTTCTAAACTGCCTCTGGAAGCAACATCAGCACAAGCACTGTGTGTCAGGAGCTTTATGAAATGGGGTTCCATGGCTGAGCAGCTGCACATAAGCGAAGATCACTGTGCGTAATACCTGGAGTGGTCTAAAGCACACCACCACTGGATTCTGGAGCAGTGGAAATGTATTCTCTGCAGTGAACAAGCTTTACCTTTTGGAGGTCTGATGGACAAATCAGGGTTTGACCTGGGGGGAGAAGGCTGGCCCATGTGGTCAAATCCAACAGACAAGCTTCTGTAGCCCAAATTGCTGAAAACGTTTCTAAAAGAAAGGTGTAGAACACACAGTTGTGTATGAGCATACTTGGGGACTTCTGAGATCCGTTGCTTCAACTGGAGATCTCCGGATCAAACCCGGAGATTTCCCAGGTATGCGTATGAGGCTGCATAGCCCATGCTGACCACTGTCCACTGCCGAAAGCACCTACAATGGGCACCTGAACATTAGAACTGGAGCAATGGAAGAAAGTGACCTGGTCTAATGAATCACGTTTTCTTTTACATCATGTGGATTGCCAGGTGCGTGTGCGTCGCTAACCTGGGGAACACATGGCACCAGGATGCATCCTTGGAGACCCCCACCTTGCAACTTACAGGACTTAAAGGATCTGCTGCCAACGTCTTGGTGTCAGATACCATAGCACTCCTTCAGAGGTCTAGTGGAGTCCTCGACAGGTCAGGGCTGTTTTGGGGGCAAAGGGGGGACCTACACAATTTTAGGCTATGTTATGACAAGCAACCTCCTCTTCCATGTGAATATTTTTGCATTTTTGTCAGTTCTACTTTTTTTTTTAAAAAAAAAAAACATCTTTTAATTATCCTGACTCAGTAGAAAACAATAACATGTTGAGAAGGTAGCCTAGACTCTGAGATGCTATTTTCACATTATTAAAGCTTTTTTCTATATAAAAAAAGCAGAACCTTGTTTACTACGACCATTTCATTATTAAACCACAATTTTATGTGATTGCAGCTGCGTGTTTAATTTTTGGGAGTACCAGGAATTAGGTTTTAAATCATGGAAATGCTCTTACTTAGATTCTAATTACATTGCAGCTAAAGTTATTTTTGGAGACAAAACCTGTTAGCTGGGTACACTGGGATCACACAGTAGTCTAAGTATATTTGTCTAGACCAAGGATACTGAATGGTTATAGATATTTAGATAAATGGAATTACTTTACTTACAGAGTGCCAGAAATGTTCCACCGTACATTAAGGCCAGACAGACTTCCAAACATAGTTTCTGTGGTGCCCGACACTAAGAGCAGCCTTACAGTACAGTGTTTACCAATCTAAAATGCGGTTATGGCAATTTGGACATGCTTAAAAAGAATCTTACTGTATCCAAAATGTCCAGAGTTCCCATTGCACTGTAGAGACATGCAAATAAGGACATCAGGACATGTGATCTTAACCAACTTTCTTTAATTTGTGAGCGAATTGCGATTTTTCTTTAGATATTCCCATATTTATGAACTATATTTTACTTTGCTGAACTCTGGATGGTATATGACCATCTTAAGTTTTTGCTCTATATATGTATAGCAAATGTTCTAGGTTTCAACTGCTACACTGTTTTCACTTTAATGTTTCCCTACCAACCATACGGTATGGCTTACTGGCCTGCAGTTTATTTTATGTTTATCTTCATTGGCATTTTTCAATTTTTTCCCCTAGTCTTTTTAAGACTATCGCTACTGCAGACAGTGACTGCTAATAAAAACTTTATACACTTTTAGGCACCTCTGATGAATTCTGGCACCACTGACTTTTCAGTTCTCAATTCTGAGAGCTCCAGTGGATCTCATCTTCAGTAAACAGAATTATGTCATAAGATTATGTGTAGTGCTTCTTTCCGCCTCATCAGATATGAATGTCTATCCCCAGCCTTCTATGTCAGCTTGTAGTACCAGCAAGCAGTTTCTGTCACCTTGATAACAACTGCCAAATCTTTCAACTACTAAATTACCCTGTCTCTCTCTTTTTAGAGCTGTCTTGACAAAAACAATCTGTTGATTTTTAAAATCACTTTTTATTATAATGTTTCTGCCAACATTATACTTGCCAGTAATCGTGACTTGGCTTGAATGGTCCTGACAATCAGGCTTATGTTTCAACTTCCAGCTGTCCCTACTCTCAGACCTGCTGTCAACCATACCTATCACCCTGAGACTCTTAACCCATTAAGATTCCACATAGTAACTCACCAAATGGCTCTTATCATAGAAACCTTGACGTCATTAATTGAAAGAAACACTAATTGAGTCACTTGCATTCACGCAGGATATCCACCATAACATACATAATAAACGCACCAGTTGGGAGTCTTATATGTAATGACATATAAGCACAATAAGAAGGAGTCAGTTCCAGACTGTGTGACCCCGAAAATCTGCCCTTTCACCCCGAGATCCTGACACCCATTTGATTTCCGAGGTATGGTTGTCAACTGTATTTTACAATGCAATTTCTATGCGTTTATCTCAGGAATGCACAGATAAAGCATTCCATTGGCACAACATTATGTAGTGGCAAACATGGTACATATTGTGGGTATTGTGTAGCGATCTCATGCTCAGGTGGAATGCAGAAAAAGTTTCCCTTGGTAGAATTAATATTCTGTTCCCAAGAATTAATTAATCTCAGTCCAATGTGTGTTTTCAATTTCTAAAGGTTCCTCTCTTTTCTGTAAAATGTAGCCTTATGATGTGAAATCTGCTATGCTCTGTATACTGTTACTAGATAACAAGATGAAAAAAAAAATCTGAAAAATAAGTGCCCGCCGTTGTGTCTCATAACAGATACGCATTCCCTGCAAAGTTATGAAGAAGGCGAAATGATTAAATAATTATTACTGGAAATGATTTGGCCATCCAACAGCACTAGGAATAATGTTTCTATTGTTGCATTTAGTTATAAGGCTGACATTTAGCAAAGAAAGTGGAATGGCGCCTTAAATAAGAAAACAAAAAATAAAACATTGCCAGCGCCAACTGCACAGAAATATTCATCATAGTACATTATATATAATTAGTTCTAGTCGATTACTGCAGTAGTAAATTATGCCTTTAGTAGTAATCTCAGTGGACATAAAGTACCATAATAATTAAATAAACAAGGGGAATTAATGTATACAGAAATAAATTAGGTTGAAGGAGAATTATTTAATGATTGTATTCCATTAAAAAAAAATATATAGAATTTTTTTTTGCCTTGTTTTAATAAGAATCTATATCTTATGGCAGTTAGCTGCCAAGATGGAACAGAATGATTTATTTTTAAAAATTAATAGGTTCATTTTCACGTGTCATAGTCATATTGGTAAATATGTTTTGGCATGTGACAGTAGCGCCTTTCTTGTGTGCTTCTGCTCATGCTTCACAACATGCCTAATCCTTACAAAGGGATTTTTTTCACTGCTGTCATGAAATAAAGAAATATTCAAGCTATTGTATATTCACAATACAGACATTCAAAAGCCTAATTATTCTGTAATTTAATCAAGATTATACAGTGGAATTTCATATGCAAACTAATACAGATAATTTTGAAGTTGTTTGATTATATGAGCAACTTGATCTCATGAATATTTATATATTGTGGCACAAACTTAAATTGTGTATTGACATAATGACAGTTAGACATGCTTTAATCAAGAGTTTGTAATAAAATGCACATTAATTATTAGAGGATGAACTTGAAAATGCTGCTCTGAAGTTTCAATTCCCATACTTTATTGGTGCTGTGATCAATAAATTACAATATTATATATATATAATCCAAAGTAACCTTGCACATAGTCTAAAGGTTATCGATACCTGGGTACACCTTCAAACCAATGTCCATATAGGAAAGTAAAAGAAGACATCAAGGATGTCAGCTGGAAACAGGAGAAAATGTATTCACACATTGGGGATATCACAATAGAAACTCAAGTTTAAATATTTATTTTTTTTATATTTTTTTTTCGGTTCTCACCCCTATGGGTGGCATGTATCTTCCTCAAACTCAGGCCTTGCATTAGTTTGAGGGGTCTGCGCAGTATCTTAGCTGTTCCTAGTGCTGCACTCTTCTAGGCAGAGTCTTCTGATGCTGTTCCTGGAATCTGTTGGAGCCACTCTGTCAACTTAGGAATCACATCCCTGAGTGCTCGAAAGCCCACTTGGACCACTCCAAGTGGTCCTGATGTTGCTGTCATTTGGCATTGCTTTCCGTTGGCAATTCTTTTCTCCTAACTATACGTGACTGGCTTTCCTTTTGCCAAAATTATCAAGATACAAATACAAGCTTAAGAGGTTTGCTCCCTCATATAAGGAAAACAAAAAAGGAAAAGCCAGCTCCACTGGATACATCTGTAAAACATTTTTTTTATTGAAACATCAATTCAAATCAAATAGCCTCATGTAAAGAAACAAAAAAAACATTTCTGCCTTGATAACCTTACACAGTTCATGCTCCTAGGCACTTAGTTGTAGGTAATCAAACAAGTCCATGTGCCTGCTTAACTATTACAATGGATGCTCATATACAGTATCCCATATGTGAATTTAGCATAATTAAAAACAAAAATCTAAGCAAAAACCTAACATACAGTACAGCATATAATTTGTATCCTAGAGTATATACTCATGATTATTAATTTACCTATGTATCTGTTTATAGAGGGAATCTGCTTTAACCCTCAGTATCACCAGATGAATAGACATATATAAATATAAGAGGTTACCTTGTAAGTGATATATGTAGTTACCTATGCTCATCCTTGCCATATTGTATGACTTTTGACATTAAACTGTCTCCAGCAACCTCATTTTTTGAGTTTGGCTGTTCCTTACCCAGTTTTATTCTTCTTACACAGCCGTTCCTGCGTAATCTGTTTTACCTACATATTAAATTGATGATCATTAGCACCTGTTTGGTATAATTGTTTAATGACATTCCTATAGGCCTAGTGAACCCCTGGCTTTATTCAAGTGTACCTAGAAGAATTGGTGCTGTTTTGAAGGCAAAGGGTGGTCACAACAAATATTGATTTGATTTATATCTTTCTCCTGTTCACTTATCTTGCATTTTGTTAAATGATTAAAATAAACAATTAAGTTGTCTACTTTTAAAAGAATTCTTACCTTCCTCATTTTTTTAATATGTGCTTAAAAATATGCACTCTACTGTATTATATTTTACTGTACTGTGCAGCTAAGACCAGAAGCTGGCACTTCACTACCACCCCTTCTGTTACAGAGATGTAAGATCATGGATAAACTAGCTACAGTCAACACTCGATGAACAAGGCTCAGTGGAGAAGGAACATCCTCTAGTATACTAGAATATGACAATAGATGCCTCACAACCATCCCTATTACCACCATAACTCAAACCAATCAGCTGAACTATGCTACAGCCGCTGTAATCCTGGAAATGCTTGGCTACACACTCAGAAAAGACAAGAGAACATACCCTGCATAGAAAATCATGCTAGATTTGACAGAGATAACTTATAAGATGCAATATATATATAAATTACTATATAGTTTTTTTTAAAATAAAATGATTATAGGTTAATTCCTAGAAAGAAAGTAATAGTTTTTTTTAAAATAAAATGATTATAGGTTAATTCCTAGAAAGAAAGTAAAACTGATGTATTTCCCCCCCAAATGTTCCTGAACAACCTTTTGTATAAGTTCATAGAGAGTAAATGGCCTCTGTTGCCTGAAGCAGTAACATACTGCGGGTATTGCTTTTTTCCTTTTCTTTTGACGTGTGTAATGGGTAAAACATCAAAAGGTATTTGCAAGGTTACAGCAAGTAGGGAAATATTGGGAGAGATGGAGTGAATTTAGGTTCTCATTTAGGAATTTAGGAATTAGAGTTCTCATTTGAGATAATGATATAATGATATAATACTGCTATAAGTTAACATAAGTATAATTTATAAGTGTACTTGATCAAGCTAAGGGTCCTGCTGTCAATATTTTAGACCTTGAACAAGCAAGAGATTTTTCATTGACAATTGTGAAACGAAATTGACGAAAAACTTCCCAAGATACTATTTTTCTTCTTTTTTTAAAGGAATACTTTAATATGATAAAGATACATGCAAAGCCACCATGTATGTAAGCAGGAGTTGGGTGACAGTCTCTATAATCGAGTTCATCCAGTGCTTTTTCTGACTGCATACTGGCAGTAGGGCGTAGGGGGCTAAAAGGGGGCACCTTTTAGCCCCCAACCACCAGCATAATGGGCAATCCCTGCACTTCATTGTCCCCTATATCTTTCATGTTCTGAATATGTTTCTTCTCATTTCATGCATTCTCTAGAAGTTGGCAGGAGAGTTTGCAGGAGTGTTGTGGTTTTGACTTCTTGGATTCAGTACGCAATGTAAAGGTCCATCCCTAGCAAACTTCTCTTTATGAAGGAATGAGCTGGCCTTGTATAATATATAGTCCAATCAGTGAGGTTATACAGGGCCACCCAAGCTATTCTTCGGGCAGAAACGCTCTGTGGATGACTCTTTATTGTGTATAGTTAATGGGCAGACTTATCTGCCGTGAAATTCTGTTTCTATAGTGATGTTATTTGGATGAAACTGCAACTTTCCTGCAAACTCCCTCTTTCCTTTTGCTCATTGTCTTTTTCTTCAATCCCATAATTATAATTACTAGGTAGTAATGTTCCGTTAAAATTATAACATTGTAGTGCTCCTTAACCAGGCTTATATGTCAGTATTACCTCTGTTACCACAACACACTACAGAGCCTGTTTTACAAGGCTTTACAAATAATACCATTACTTTGGCTCCTTGTCTTCTTAAGATCGAATTCATTTATTGAAACATAGTAGACAAACGTAATCACATTGCTGATGTCACTCTTATTTCATTCATATTTCATTCACACTCACAATCTCAATTCCAATGCCCCGTGAAGCAGTGTTTAGGTGATATATATACAATATGCTAAATGTAGATGAATTGCACTACAGGGGCCCTACCTCATACCTGAAAATGATTGCAAATGTAAGAATTGCTTGGAACAGGTTTCATTTTCTATCCTGTGGGGAAAATAGCAGGATCATTTCTCTCCTGCTGACTATACACTGTGAAGTTAGCTTGTTTGTATTTCTTTAGTGTCTTCAATTTAGATTTATTCCATGGTAGGACTCGGTTTGTTTCAGGCTGAATGTTCTGCTGTTGAAAGATTGTAATAATAATGCAATCAAATTTATTTCTGAGCTTTAAGTGTAATATGTGAGATATATTGCAATCGATTTTTTATTTTGCTTTTGGTCTGTATTGCAGTATCTGTTTTATTAGGAATATGCCATCAGAAGAAATATTCTGTCTAGCTTCTCACCCAAAAAGCAGCATCTATGGATATATATACCTGCCAAATGACTTGGTCATTCCCCTTGTCGTGGAAACCTATAGTAGAACGTGTTCGCTTGCATTTCACTAGACATTGTACTGTCTGTTTTTTTAACTCTCTAATAACCATAACTGGGAATTATTTTGTTTTGCTCTGGAGTCTCAGGGGGAAGTGCTGCTTCTCCGGATCTCCAGGTCACCTTTCTCTGTCAGGGGAGTAGCATTTGGCCCTCACTCACTTTATTCATAATTAAAGTCTCTCTGGGGCAACTCCCTCCCCTAAACACAGCAAGGGAGTCCACTCCACACAAAGCCACTGTCCCAGAATAGGGAAAGCCCCAGTTGGTCTACCCTGGGAAGTTTCCAAGTATCTAATCACCAGAATGTTAATATCTAAGAATATTTATAAGCTAAACAAGTAATTATATCCGTGGAATAATGGCTAATTTTACCAAGGAGTGGTCTTAGATTTAATTAATTAGGTACAAGCTGATTAAATGAACCCTGTATTGATAATGTTTTGGGGTTTTAAGGGTATTTGTGTTAGCCGGGCTGAACTAGTGCTATTGAAAATTTAGCACTTTTTTGCTTTTTTTAGCTATGGTTCGGAGGGCAGTAGTAGTGATCAAGAGCAGCTCATGTTATTGTGAATCACGCACATGCACTGTCCTAGCCTTTACTCTATACATCTATGCATTGGTGCTATAAAATTTACTTAATACATAGTCATAAATACTGTAGAAAATTCTAGACACGTGAAAATAAATAATTCAATTAATATGCAGTGTGACTTAGGGCATGGGGCCTTTATCTCTTCCTAGCACTCATTATAGCTCAAGTGTTTCTCAAACTGCTGGGAAGCCTTGTTATATTATCAGTACTATAATGAACTTTCTTATTTGCCCACCAGGAAACTCTGCAATCTGATGTTCATGCAGCACAATTAAGTAAGTTCTGAATAAAACAAAGTAGTGACAATCATTAGCCTGATTCCCATACTTGATTTCTCTGGTGGCCTTATTTTCATGCTGTAATTAAGCACTTCTTGCATATCTAAAAGAGAGTAACCATTTAAAATAGAATTTTTTTACAGGGACATAGTCATTGGCTGCACTAATTTCCTATTTGTGCGACATCAGCAATGATGTGAATTTTCACCATTAACAACAATGAAGAACTAATTACTAGCACTTAAATCTGAAACCGCTAAAATATATATTAAATACACATACGGTTGTAGTATTGTACTTTGGCCAAAACACATCTGCCAAGTAGAGTTGCCACCTTTGGCCGAACTGTTTCCTGGACACACTTTAAGGGGTTGCACCTTGGGGCTGTACATTTGAAGCATGGCCAGGGTGTAGCCATGCATAAGGTTTTACCTGTGATAGCTAAAATATTTGGTTTAAAAAAGAGAGCGAGATAGAGGGGAGATACAAGAAAGAAAAGAGGAAGGTCAGGAGAGAGAAAATGAAGAGAGAGAGAGGAGAGATTTGGAGTGAAAACTAAGATTAAGAAAGGAAAAAGGGAGTCTCTGGATGAAGCCAACTTCCCCTGGTCTGTATCCCAATCCACGCAGGGGAGTGATATTTTGGACATGCTCATTCCCCTCTCAATTTCTTCCTACTCCCCACTTAATAAAGGCTGTATGGGGCTAGCCCTACCCCTACACATTGATAGGGACGACTCTGGGTAGCCTACCCTGGGAAGTTCTAAAATATGATAGACTTCTGACTATGATCACCATATGTAGCGTTATTCATTAAACTCTGATAGCAACCCATCAAGAAGCCCTAAATGTTGAATTCTGCTTAGAGTCTGTATTTAAATTTCTGAGTGTTGTTGCTAAACCATGTGTTTTCACAGAAAAATTGATTCATAGCTCGAGTTTACATTTAATTAACATATTAATCCAATTATATATTTTCTAAATGTTGAACAGTTCATTGTCTAACTGCATAGTGACTGAATGGGTTAAATACATTTCACAGCTTCTTGTATTTTAACTTTTTATGCAGTGATTGTTCTTTGTCTTGCAACTACAGTACGTCAGAACAGTATTTCCACTAACAAAGCGTCCTTTTACTGCAGGTCATTATGCATTACATACAGATGTGAACTTTTCAAGATGAAATCCTTGACAAACTCTAGCTCTAAAACTGAATTGAAAAACATGAGCTTTTGTAATTAATCATAATAGAAAATAGCTCAGTTGGTGGTTTTGAAATTAAAATGTTTAAAGCTACAGTGACACAAAATACTTTGCTACATTTGATTATTTTGCAAGCTTCTTCTTTGCAAGGGATGCCCATCACGAATGTTATCATCTTGTATAGTTTCATTAAAAATTGTTCAGCTTTACAACAATGTTTTGCCATGTTTAGGGTATTCTGAGGAAACGTCTACACAGGATGCAATTTTCAGTAGATAACCTAGTTAATACAATACTTAAAAAGGCAAAAAAATACCTAAATTCCACGTGTTATATTAAAAAATAATCAAGTTAATACTCCCCAATAACAAGTGGCTTCCAACAACACTCTTCCTCAAAGTGTAAACAGACACGAACAATGGACCATGGAGCGCATATATATGGGAAAAAAATAAACAACAATAATAGTGCAATAAAAACAAATGAACCAACGATGGTGCAGTATTTTCCACAGGAGTAGTCTAAAAAGTCTAGATACACTTACAGTTGGACGTGGCACAACTATAGTGATAATAGTGTGCAAAAGCGTGTATAGGCAAAACTGTCCCGAATCAGCAAATGTTCCGGTAAATAGTTCTCTCAATGCGTTTCACCCATCGCTTGTTGGCTTCCTCAGGAGAAAATTCAAATACTGTGTTTGTTCATCAAAAATTATAAGCCTAGACTTCCACTCCTGTGGAAAATACTGCACCATTGTTGGTTCATTTGTTTTTACAGATTTTTAGAAGTTATTAAATTCAACTGAATCCTTTGATGAGCCTGTTTTATCCAGCCAGCTTGTGAGTGGACCTGACATCTTATTAAACTTATTTTTAGTGTTTACATATTGCACTATTATTGTTGTTTATTTTTTTCCCATATAATACAATACTTAAAAAAAACATATATAGGGACTCTCCAGTCATCATATGCATCATCCTATTTGCCTTGCAGGAGATTATATAGTCACAGCTACGGCACTAACTTGGCATGGGTTCTCAGGGAGTCTAATGAGACCCCCATGCATCTGCACAGGAAAAGCTCTCATCGATTTCAATTGATGTGGAGCTTCAGCTTATCCTGAAGGTAAGTGATTTCATTTTTTCATTTTATAGGTTTAGTGAATGCATAGCAAAGTACCTCCACATGCTTTTTGGCTGAGGAGGCTCTTTGAGACACTGGAGATTTCCTTTAAGCTTCACAATGAGTAGGAATTGTTGCCTAAAGTATGCGGCAGCCTATTATAAAAAGAAGTCTCATGACTCAAACATAACCAATCTTCAAAATGTCTAGGAAATCATGTTGGGATAGATTTCTTACGCTAGTCCGATGGATCTTGACTTTGGAAGCTGTTATTATATTGCTTAATGTACCTCATTTTCACATTGAACACATTAGGAAATACATACATGTGCATACATTGCTATCCCACGAGTCCTAAGCACTCCTTCTTGTTAGGCTGTTTTCTTGTTTAAATCTTGGTGTATCTTGGATTGCACACTAGTTGACGACACAAGTTGACTCTGTTCAGGGCTTATGCTATTAAGCATATTAATATATTCAGCCAGTCATTTATTAGATCAATAAAATGTATTAAGAGTCATCAGGGGGTATAATTTTAAATCATTAAAACTTAAACATTAACATTTTTAATAAAAATGGCTTTGATTAAATCATGTACTCTGAGCCACTTTAGCTGAGTAGCTATAAGGGAAAGAAATTAATATGCAGTCAGTGTGCAAAAAATCCATCCAGTCCTGCTAGGCAAAACACCTGTTGCTTTTGTTTCCACTTTGTTGCACCAGAACATTTTTATACAATGCACAGGATGGACAAAACCTCGTGAATTCAAATTACAAAGAAAAATGCATTTGGAGTAAAAGCAACAAATTAACTTTTGGAAACTTTTTCCGAGTAAATGATTTGTCATAGCCTTGCATCATAGCTCAAAATATCTGTGCAAGTCCTTGAACTTACTGATACTTAATACACCCAAGATCTGTGTTTTCAACCCAAGCTCAACTTGTAAGGCAGCTGCTTTAACCATGTTTTCTTTGTTCGATGTACATATGTAATTCTATTAGGCCTGAGTAAAACATGAGTGCTAGGAACATGTGTTTCTGAACACGTGCTGTAACTGAGGGTGTCTTCTGAAAGCTAGTTTGTTACAATAATGGTCTAATAAGATTAGGAATATTCAAATATCGCCCATATACTGTAAACGCTATAACCTAACTGATATTGCAAAGGGATATAAAAACTCATGCTTACAAGGGTGAGGTCTCTTTTTCCTCCATCTTTTCAAGAACACAGTGCCTACAGCACCAGAGCTCCATCGTCTTGTTACTGCCATCTGCCATCAATTAGTGCTGTATGCATACTGTCTTGGTCTAAGAAATAGATCTCAAATACATAGAAACTGAGATTTCATCTTTACTTTGGTCAACAAGTCATTCAGATATTTAGTGAAAACAAATATTTAACAGTATATTCACAGAACAGCCAACTGCACGTCTACTGAAAGCTTCACTGACTTTACTATGCATTCCTTATGCCCTATTTGTCCAGTCTTTCAGTACTTTTCCCCCATTATTTTATCAAAGGTATAAGAAATCTTAAATTACCAGGAACAGTGGAAGAGTAAATGGATACTATACCTAGGTACAAAAACGAATGAAATACAAATGTATTTCTATTGTTTTTTTCTAATTTCTTAGTTTGTTCTAACTTTAGAACGCATATTTTACACGTGTAAGAGCTTATGTATTCATAAAAAACATATGATACAGAATAAATGATCGGTAAACAGTCCCATCTAATTATTCCCCAGGGATATAATCATATAAAACAAAACAGTACTAATTGATCATAATGTATTTTACAATAATGGATGCAGTTAAATACCATTATTTAATTGAGAGTAACTGTATGTAGGCACACATCTCATAAATAGACATTAGATAAAACCAATATGTCATTTTGAAGCTTAGCATTGTACAATTCATTACAAAGGGCAGCATTATAGAGAAAATCCCCTAACGCGCTATTGCCTTTGACAAGCCAAAGAGACAAATACTTTGCAGAGTGTTTATTTGAATAAAATCATTATTTTTAAAGCAGTGTATTGATCACCAGCTTAAGCAACTAATGAATATAAGATCTATGAAACCTAAATGCAAATCATAATATCAAGCTTATTGCCTTAAAATGATTACATTTTGGGAAAAATTCCCCTTAGTTAGCATATATTCTTGTGATTTGTAAGGTGACAAGAAAGAGGTGAGAACTAGTTTCCCTCGCTAATTAAATAGGTGATGGGCTAATTAGAAAACATTGAACTAGTGGCGGTTATTTATGCAGTAATAATTATATAGATGTACTTCTAGGGGTATAAATGACATTTTTGCTTGGTACACCCATTAATGCCAAAGAAGGAGGATTAGACATTTTTATTTTTCATTTTCTCTGCTTCTTTCTTTCTATTCGTCTTGCAATGGAAAGTTACTGTGTGACACCAAGTGAAAAGTAAAACTGATTTTTTTTCATGATTAAAAGTAAAGCCAGTAAGGGGTGAAAATCATCATCAGTAACATGATACGCTTGACATATTGTAACTTCAATCAAACTCAAGCCTGCCAAGCAAAGTTAAATAAAATTAATTTTATTATTGCATGGCTGAGGCTTTCATACTTAAACAATTTATTGGGAAAAACTGTCCGAATTTGTGTTCCAAATCCCTCCACATGTGCGGCTATCAGAACTGTCCTTTATTACAAAAATCCTAAAAGGTTGTTCTTGGTCAAGTGACAATATTACCAGCTTCCAGACTTCTGCTCCAGAAAAAAAAAGAATTTAATTTCCTTGAAATACAGTAGAAGCAGTATTTCAAGGAAATGAGATTCTGTTCAAGCAAGATGAAACCTTAATTCTCTTCATTTCAAACTAATAATTTATATGTGGAGAGACTTTCATAGATGTTTAGATTGGATATAATAACTTGCCAAATAGGTTGAGTCAAAGACTGAATAATGAGCGTAGACAGAAACAAGTTTTAAAGTCACAAAAATCTAATCTTTGTATACATTGAAGACCCACTGCTCTACAGTGATTTTATTACATCCTATTGGAATAAATAAATCAATATGGAAGATCCAATTTATATGATGACGGGAGTAGGTAAGAAAACAACAAAAAAACACTCTAGTCCAGTTAGGAATATGTAGTGTTCTCCTATAACAGGTATACGAAATTTACCCTACAAAGGCAAGAAATAACAACGCAGGTATATGAAAGTACATATACATTGAAGACCTCTTCCTTAAAAGCACATCAAGAATGGTTTAAAATGGGTAGGATAAGCTTTTGGTTACTAAATTCATTATGTAAAAAAAGCTTGCATGTAGAAAAAAGATGTACCCTGTAGAAAAGGATAATTGTGTTATGAATGAAGAACAAGCTGCCGTACAATATTATATCAACTAAGTACACTCCCGACAGGAGTTAATCACCCTGATAACCTACCCAAAAGTTGACAACATGCATAGGAGACCAAGAAATTTGATGATCCCAATAGTGTAGAGGCTCTGGTAAATCATGGCTCCAGGCCTGGCTGGACCCTCTGTCGCACGTCAGCGGTGCACGCCTTAGTGTGCGTGATGGAGGCCTGTCCTGTTCTGCTCATGACCCAGCATGGCCGGGCAGATGACGACCCTGCTCCAGCAAAACCTGGTTCGGCTGCCACGAGCGAGTCTCCTGAACATGACAATCATATCTGGTAAAGTTTTAACAAATAATTCTTTTATTTAAATTCAGTTCAATGGCCTCATAGCCAGACCTTTCCTCGTATATCAACATAATGGCTAATTTTTCATATTGAAACATGGAGCATTCCTTTCATATTTCATCAGCTCTATTTACCTGGCTTCCAAAATACCAAACATACCAAAGTACAGTACTTTAATATTCATAGGTCTCCGAGATGCCTTTGACAGTTGTCAAAAAAGAGGAATGGTTTCATCAAGGAAAAATATCTGGCCTCTGATTTCTGGCATAAACCGACTCATACACCATCTATTAGAATTTTATATTAAAATATACATTCTAATACTTTGAGTAATATGATTGATTGATATCATTTGCTGTGTCTGGCAGCTCACATTTGCTAGTCGAGTTATGTTCGGTGCGTAATGTCAGGATTATAGCTACAATAATTCTCTGTACTAAACAGTAATAAACATATGCACATGTAACTGTTCAAAGATATTATGACAAAATTAGAATATACATATTTATAAGCATACCAAAAACATTTTGCCACGAGTCTATAATAGGCTTGATTTGTTAAATGCATTTAAATATAGAAAGTATTTGTCACCTTTCAATTTCAGTTTGTGTGTTGGATTTCTATACATTTTAGCTCGTATCTCTCTCGGTCTGTCAGTCTTACACAAGTGTAGTCAGTACTGATCATAAAACAAGGCCACAAAATATAATTTGAGATCTTGCAGCGAGTATAAAAACGGGCAGGCCTTGTGCAGGGCTCTCATTGCTTTTCCGGCAAATAACAGGGTACCATACTTGCTGATCTACTCATATCACGTGCTTTGAGCATGGCATTATTCCACGGAACATGGATGGGACTTAACAATGTTGTGCTGCCGGATACTCATATAATGAGGGAGAGTGTAATGTATTGTTACTTGAGGCTTGTATTGTGACGGTAACACTAAAAATTGCTAACTGTGCACTTACACAATGCTATGTATAAAGAATTGTTAAATCGTAGGGACATTTATACTTTAAGCGATATTCCCTATAATTGCTACTGGTTTGCTTTTGTAAAAATGAGTCATTTAGCTTTATAGTTTGTTTTTTTTTAATCCATAGCAGTATTGTTGTTATTGTTGGTGGAGCTCATTCTAGTTATTCTGTTTTCAGTATCTTGGTGGGAAGCTATACGGCTCCTTGTATTGAGGGCACGGGCGCTCTGTAAAAATAAATCAGTTGTGAAAATACAGATTTAAGCAACTTCAACGCAAGGGGTGTATGTATTATTTTATACTATATATACATGGCACCGTAACCAAAGCTTTAAGAGTTTCCCTTTTTGGGATGCCAATTGTGTGCCTTGCTGTAGTGTAGGAGAGCTGCTCATCAGCAACCATCTCCCTTGAGCTGAAGTATTGGATGTTTAACTGTACAGGCAAGACTTCCATTACAGGAGAGCCTAACATTTACCGCTAAATGAGATGGATGGAGAATATGATAGATCAGTTACAGATCCATTAGCAGCTTCTCAAACGACAAAAAGTAAAATCTGATACCTGCCTTCAGGGATTGGTCCACGGAGCAGGCAGTCTACAACGCCCGCTTGCTACCATGGCAACAGTCACTGGAAAAAACTATTAAAAGTGACAGCATGCTGCCAGCAGATCTATTGTATGAGCAACTGGCTAGCATGCTGGTAAAAATGGTAAAATGGTAAAAGGTATTGTAATGTCACATGTGGCATCACCTTCCCCATTTTAGAAAAAAAGTGTGAATACACATTACTTTTTCTTTTTTTTTTTTACTTTTCCACTATTATCCAATTTGCTGCACTTGAAGGAAGACATTGTGTGTTTTTGGGTTCCATTATGTTAACTGTGTTTAATTGTATAAATATCTGTGTGTGTGTCTAATAAAGTCAGTTATCTTTTCACTCTACCAGTGACTGGGTGAATTGGGCTATTCTCCTTGTTTCTGCTTTTAATTCAATGCTGGTCCTGTCTGATGTTTGGATCAGCACCCATGTTGTATCCAAAAGAGTTGACCAGCACCTAGCTTGCATCCAAATGACTTGCCCCAGCACCTAGATTGCACACATAAGGATTTGCCCCAGCAACCAGATTACACACAGACATATGACTAGATTGCATCCACAGGATTTAGCCATCAACCAGGTTGCATACACAGCGGCTTTTTCTCATAGTCTCGGGTCTCTTTTCAGTCAGAGATTCTCTCAGTCAAGGCTCCTAGCAGTCTGGCTCACACGCACTCTTCATGTTTTACCCTTTAAGCCCGAAACAGTAATTTCTGCATATCTTTTCTATTTCTCATTAACCTATTTATCTCTCCCCTTCTCTTCTCCTCTTCTAATCTTGCCCATTCCCCACTATCTCTTCTTTTTCTATAACTTCCATTTTTGTCCTCCTCTTTTTCTTTATTTCTGCCCCTTTGTTTTGGTCCCCCTTCTTATTACCTCTTCTGCTCTTTCCCTCTTCTTTCTGTCTCTCTTCATTCTCTTTTATCCCCCTTTTTATCTCTCTTTGTCCTCTTTATCTCTCCACCCTTTTCTCCCTTTTCTCTTTACCTCACCCCTTTTCCTATCACTCCCCTTTCCTCTTATCTCTCCTACTCTTTCTGTTTATCTGTTCTTTATCACTCTTAAACTTCCTCTCTTTTCTCGCTACTTTTCTTTGATCCCCTTTCTCTTTATCTAATTTCTCCTATTTTTCTTTATCTCTCTTCCCATTTATTTTTCTTTCTCCCCTTTCTCATTAACTCAATTCTTCTCCTCATTTCTCATTAGCTCATATCTCCATTTTTTCTTTATCTATTTCTCACATTTCTCTCCATCACTTAACTTGCTGAGGTCCTGTGGTGGTAAGAGTAAGGACTCTGTCTCACTGCTCCGTCGCACTTTGCACAGCTTCACAGACTTCAGAGGCTGACCTCTGGAGGGGCACTCACACTAACACACACCCAGACGCATGCACATAGACACTCACACCAACACAACTAGACACTCAACACACACAGACACTCGACACCAACAGACATGCACAAAAACTAACATACACACCCAGACACGCACACAAACATAACCAGATACTCAAAGTAACACAACCAAACACACACATACTTACATACCCAAAGACGCATATTCACACACTAACATACACAGACACACACAGATTGAAATAATTCCGCATTTTTCTGTTGTGATCTCATATTCTACATTTTACTCCAAATATCAATAAATATGGTTTGTCTAAAATATTTTTTTCAATGACCAGGCTTCTGTTCCTGTGGATAGATTTGGATAAATTTGAGTTAAAGTTTAGTATTTGAGTTTGAAATACATAAAGGAACTGTTCAGTCAGGTCACTTTATCATTTAAATATGGAGGCAATTAGCACAGAGAGAAAGTATTGCCATGCTGTTGCTTTGCTTTTTCTGTGGTTATTAATCCCAACTGTGCCAGTTTACAACATTTTTTTGTTATTTGGTCCAGTGTTTGCTGGAGTTGCGGTGTTATGGGAAATGCATTTCATAAATAAGCAGCCACACAAATGCAAATCTTACTTATGAAACTAAGACATAAAAAAGCTGTCCAGAATGATTGTCATTTCATCCAACAGCACAGTGATGGCATTTAACAAACAACATTTTGCAAAATGAGACATTGTATGCTTGGTTCATTATCATTTTACAATAAATGTTAACTGTCCTATAAATTTCAGCTGTTGTGGTAAAGTGTATGTTTATTTATAAGCTAAGTTTTAGTTTTTTTCATTTAGATTTCTCACATGGTAATACATATGCAAAACAATAGCATAGAAAAACCAAGTTTTTTCCAGTTACAAGACATCTTTACATCTTTATACATTTTCTTAATATAAAATAAATAGTACATATCAAAGACCAATGCAAATGGTCAATGCCACTGGAAATAACAGTAGGTTCTGTTGATACCTCTCTCTCTCTCTCTCTCTCTCTCTCTCTCATTACTCACACTTCTTAAAGAAAACTTAAACTAGTTTAAGAAGTCGTTATTTGGGAGGTATACATGTAATCACATAATTATGCATTTCATTATAATAATTGTAAGATTATGTACAACATTTCAGCACAAAACATTTTTCACATTGTTATTAGATAATGGAAGCCCGGGGATGAGTGTGTTTATGATGAAAAAATAAAAAAATATGTTAGTTTACAATAATTAATTATTATTATTATTATTATTATTAAGTTTCTCCCTAGCTAATGATGGACTGGCCAGCTTAGCCGGTTCCCAGTCAAAAACAACACAACCATATGAACTTATGGTTATAAAAATTATCTATATATTAGATTAGTGGGTGGGTTATCGCATAAAATCTGTAGAGAGTGATGTTGGATAACTTTGAACATCAGATGCGGCACCCTAATGAGTACATTCCCCACACCAAAATTATATAAACTGTAGAAAAAAGAGATCTAAATTATAACTTTTATTGAAAAAGTTAAAAATACTGAAAGGTCATAAACGATGGAAGAGACTAGACAATGTAAATATTTCAAAGTACCATATATCAGAGAATAGTAATGACATGTAACAACTCAAACTCTGGGATTTTTTAACTGGGAATATCGTGATTATTTAGTACAGTCCCTGTTCAAAAACACCCTCAAGCACTTCTGTTAGCAGGTTAGGAAGCAGACAGCATCTTCTGGCTCAGGGGTCAGGAAAAACCCTTGCTCCCCCCATGGGAACTAATATACTCACTGACACACATATATACACACTCTCTAACACACCTCCTCAACTAACAAACACACTTGTGCTAACACACACACACTCCCTCTTGCACACATACATACTCTAATTATGCTAATACACACAAGCACACCAGAACTGGCCCTTTTTTAAGAAATTTGAACTGGACCGGGGAAGGCTGATTCAGCCTGATTTCGAAAATAAATTACTGGTGAACTTGAGAGGTCACACATATACAGTACAAATAAAAATACAATTCTTAAAAACCACATGCATTACTACATCTCTTGAAGGGAGCTGCTCCCAATTCTATTTCAACACATTCAAGATTCAAGATGGTTAACCATAAATGTAACTCATCCTTTCCTTAATCAGTACTATTAAAAACAAATATCCTTAAAGAGGTGCTGTGGCTCTTAGTACTCTGGCTTTGCACCAATGTGATGTTTATGTTTGATGGTTTGCTGTGTTAGTATATAATTGTATACTAAGTAATTTTGTTTTTTAATGTGTAATTATCTTTTCTTACTTATCCTCCTGTAGTTCAAATGAAGCATGTCATTGTACAATTTATTATAGGACTCTTAGTGCAGTTCTAGTTTTAACCCCTTAATGACAAAGCCCGTGCTCAAAATGCATTGTTTTCAATGGGTTTAGGGACCGCCCATTGTCTGTAAGGGGTTAATTTCAGTCACAGAGACAAGAAAAAAATAAAACCATAGATATATGTAAGCAGCCATTACAAGGCCTTATGGCACTATATTACGTCTCCATGATACATTCTATCTAGAAATAGTTCAAGCCAGCAGGCACAGCAAGACCTTCAGCACTACATAATGCAGGAAAGAGTGGCACGGAAAATGTTTTTATCTCACCCACTAATAGCAAGAACTTTCAAAACGCAAGTACATATAACATAGCTTTATTTAGGAAAAATGAGGAAAAAAATACTTTCTCTTTAAATTGTAGATTGTTTTTCCTCCCAAGGTTATTGCCTCATTTAAGGTGAAACCTGATTTTCTTTTTTTTTTTAACTTAACGTGGCTTAGATAAGGGGTACATCTTAAAATGATACAAGACGGCATGGAGATTTTACTTGCCAGAAGCATGTTTTGACCTTTTTGTCTAATATGAAGTCTAAATACTACAGAGACTGCTCATTTAAGAAAGATCGCAGAATACAAATTTGGAAGTAGTGACACAATTCCTAGGTGTTCATGTATATGCATATAAGAAAGGAAGCGAGAACTCCCATAATCCTTTCAAAAATATAACATTTCAAGGTCGAGGAAGTAAAACGTTCATTACTTTGAGAAATCAGCTTGACTGATGGTTGTTTTACTGTATGTTAATTAAAGGGCATGTTTAGCTAATACATGTATTATTAACTTTGATTACCTTGTAAAATGAACCTGCTTCCAGAGTTATTTAATCATTTTCATTTTCAAATAGTTGTGTTATGTGTTGTAGTTTAACTTTCTCTTCCTAAAGTACTAAATCATAGTTTATTTTACTCAGTTCATAGAATAGAATTAGGCTTCCAAGGAAGATAAATGTTATTTAACCACTTCCGTGTTAAATATCTATCTACGTTGCAAATCTATGAGCTCCTCATAAATGTTACCATATATTAACAAAATTAAAGACATAGCTGTTGGTGCCTTACACCATTTATGAAGGTTGTCTGATTCAGCCAAGCCTGACCCCAGGGGCAACCTGCTGAGCCCCCTAATTTAAAGAAAATACTCCTTATGTTGTTGGATCCACCTTATGCCCCAGCTTTAGTCACAATCCAGTCTTGGTTCTACCAGAAATAGGCACGCTCTACATTGATTGACGAGCGCGTTTTCCATCTGCTATACACTGTATAAGTGCTGCTCAGGTTTTGACACACGCGGTGGTGGGTAGCTTGATAGATGAACAAAGCAAAACTTTACATCATGAATCCCTATGGAAAAAGACTATTACATCCCATCAGTATATCTGTCTGTACATATGGTTAACTATCTACCTAGAAATATTCTAAGTGAGTGATGTGGGTGGAAGAAGAATGGACTAACATTGTGCAGAACCAACTTACTGCATACATTGCCCCCAAAGTAATGTTTGTAGCCAAATGTTTTTGATGAGTATGATAAACATAACTTTGTCTAAGTTTAGAAGGAAGAAGAGCGTGGCCAGAACCCCGCTGAAGGGCCCTTTTGTCTTTAGTGTCCATCAATTGCTAACATCTATTCAAGGTATTGCAGGGAAGTCCATTTACATTTTATTTAAATTTGCTTTCCTTTCCTTTAGACAATAAAACAGTAGATTTACTGTGTGTATTAATACTAGGTCTGTAGCTCTGATCATTCATTAGAAATATAATAAACATTTTTTATATCAGAAACAGGAGAAAGCACACCACTGGCAAGATACTAAATATGTCAAAGTGATCTATTGCTTGGATGTCTCCTTAGATATTTTTCTTTCTTTACCTGAGAGAAGGAGAAAAAAAAAAAGAATAGCAAATAGCGGCAGCCAACTGTCAACCAAAAGGCCGGTAATTCTGAATGCTTTAATGAACAAGCTGGTTGTAAAGTGTAGACTTTTTTTTCCTATATAACACCATATGGTTCTGCTTGTACTACATGTTTTATAAACGGCATAGATTATTTATACACACACACACATATACACACACAAACATACATACCACAATGGTGTATGTTTGTTGTGGTATGTATATCAATGGGAGAATTGTCACATATATGGCAGGTATCATATTGATATTGAAGGGACGGGGGGTTAGTTTGAAGGGGCAGAGGGGGGATTGTGAGGGGGGGCGCCAGAGGAGTAGTTCGCACAGGGCGCCAGAACACCTAAGACCGGCTCTGGCAGGTATTAAATATTGGTCAGAACACCTAAGACCGGCTCTGGCAGGTATTAAATATTGGTCAGAACACCTAAGACCGGCTCTGGCAGGTATTAAATATTGGTCAGAACACCTAAGACCGGCTCTGGCAGGTATTAAATATTGGTGAATATAATAAATTGCATTTTTATGATAACAACACACACATGCTAACTAGGAACTAATCAGCAACTGCTAAGACTAACAGTAGTACTAGCATACATTAAAAAGGATATCTATGCAAGATATAAAAATCTATACAAACTATTAGCTTAGGCCACATATACTATACATCAATTTTTGACACAAACTCATCAGGAATTGGAATGAGTACAAAGAAGAGCTGCTAAATTAGGGGCATTAAACATTTAATTACGAGAAGTTAGCTACATTTTATTTGTGCTATAGAACAAGAGCAGGTTAAGCATATGAACTCATCATAACATACAAATATATTTGAGATCCATATGAGGCCCTTGAAGAGGAACTTCAATCCATGGATAAAACAGGTAGCATTTATTTATCTTTTCTCTATATAAAACAGAAAAGGATGTTCACAGTAAGGCTCGTAAAGCTTTTGAATGCACTTATGGTGGTAACTGCAAAGACTGTGGTGTTATTATAAAAGAAATTATATTGCATTTTGGCACGACAATGTATTTAAGGGAACAAAACAACATTTATAAGTTATGGAGTCATTATAGATTGTTTTTCTGCATTGTGATTAACATAGACATGTGCTTGAAATGCTTGATTGTCTTCATCTTTGTACAACAGGGGCAGGATAATTTTGTTCAAAGCTGCTTGAACAAAGCTAAACAATAGCAAAAAAAATGACCATGGTGAATAATTAGCAGTTCACACATATATTAATATTAATAAATTGATCAATTTAACATTAGTGTAAAGCTGTTGCAGATAGCATTCTATTTATTGCTCTACTTTTGTTTCCAAAGACTTATAGTGCAATATTAATATATTCATATAATAATATGAAAATATATTGCGATATCCAACTTAAAGGATGGCACATGGAATCACTAAGTCTACAGTCAAATATATGAAAAATAAATTAAAGTGTAGCCAATGGAACACAAAGCTAAGTGAAGAGGTCTTGACTGGGCGAGGAGGTGGGCTTAGAATAATGGGGCTAAGGGACATTGGTTAAGGGACTTTGGGAGGCTCAGCCATTAGCCCAGACCTCTGATGAAGCTCTGAGGAGTGAAACATGTCAGGGGGGCTATTTGTCTGAGTTTTTAATAAGCCTGTGTCAGTGGTCATAATTCTTCTTGTTAGGACTGCAGCCATCAACAGTATATATGATGTGATACTATTAGTGTTATACAACTGTGGGCATATGCCCTCATGTCACAGTGATGTATACCTTTTACGGTAGGACTGGTGACACTGGTTTTTTTTAACATGTTTTTTGGTTATACCTTTTAATAAACACGTTAATAAAAGTTATGTTTTAGGGTGGGGTAATAATAAGGGTATTTTTGATCCCAGGAACGGGATTGGTTGGTTTTAGTTGTAACTTACCCTTGTCCCCGCTGGGGCATTATTTTGGAGTTGTTTTTCTTACCTGAATCTTCCCTCCCTTCCTGGTCTGCGGCTCAGAACCTGTTGTGGGACAGGTGCATTTCGTAATGCTCTGTCCCGATTGGTTTTGTTTTTGAGGTTAATTAATATGTATGGGAATGGGGTGTCATTGTCAGGGGTTGACTGGAAAACTATGGGGGAATGTATGCACCTTTGGTGGCAATTCTGACAATTACTTTTTGTGTTAACAATTTGTTGTGGGCTTGTTTTCCGTACATATTAAATCTGTGGCCAATTTCTTATCCAAACAGTTTGTGTTCATGTGTTTATTTGGTTGGGGGTTATGGTTGGGAATCCAAACTTGACGATTTCTCAGTCATATTATTTTGGATACACCACCTCTCTGTACTTATAGGAAAAACTTTTCAATGTGACACCCCCTACCAGCACATGTCATTATAGGATGGTGCTGCTTTGAGGCATGTGAGCTACAGTTTATTGGTAAAAAATACTACTACTGTAAATTGGTATATACCTCATCCACTGCCCCACTATGCCAATCACTTCATTGGCTCCCCATACCCTCCTGAATCAAATTTAAACTTCTGCCCCTGACCTATAGAGCCATCAACAACTCTGCACCACCTTACATCTCTATCCTCCTATCCAAATACACCCCTACCCACCCCCTTGGCTCCTCTCACGACCTACGGTTATCCTCTACTGTTGTTACCTCTTCCGACTCGCGTATTCAGGATTTCACCCCCCCCTGTGGAATTCCCTTGCCCGTTCCCCTCAGACTTTCTGCCTCGTACGCAACTTTCAAAACCTCTCTGAAAACCCACCTGTTCAGGGAAGCGTACAACATTCCTTCCCAGTACTCCCAACCACCATAATCATAACCATCATAATCAAGCCATCTGAACAATCAACAGCTTCAACACATCATCAGAACCAGATCAACTCATCCCCATCCAAGCAGTCCTCTCCTATTGTCTTCACTTCCCCCACAACCGCCGACTAGATTGTAAGCTCGCAAGAGCAGGGCCCTCTTCTCCTTTGTTATTGTATGTGTTTCTAAATTGTTCTTCTGACTGTAACAGCGCTGCTGAATCTGCCAGCACTTCATAAATAAATGTAATGTAATGTAACCTTTATTGCATTCAGTCCTTTTCCTAAATTGGGCAGACTCGCTCCCACTCCCATCATCCAAAGTGGACATTGCTTAATCTAAACACATCATACTATATAAGTGGAGCTTTTCAATGTTGTTAGATTTATACACTGCGCAGATTAAAATGCAATGTACAATATCAGCAGTAGATATTCAATTACAACAGAATAAAGAATTTAATTTATATCATTCCTTAGCCCTTATTGATTTTAATATGAAGAAGTTAATTTTGTATAAAAGAGATATCAACCATTAACCTTATCTTTAAATGGTACTTTAAAGTCATTTTTAAAATGTCAGGTTAATACGGAAAGTGGAATCAAATAATAATTCTGAAAGTCAGGCGAAATTTACTTTAGCACCTAAAAAGGCTTGAGAATGAACTTATGTTATTTTAAATTCTGAGCAGTGGATATTGTAAAAATAGAAATCCTGTTGCTCTAGCGTGACAACAACAGCTGAATCTTTGGAACGAACAATAGAACAAAAAAAGCTAAAGTCGCTTATTTTTGTGCAATAGTAGCATAGTTTTCAAGCTTGTACAGAAGAACAATTCTTCATTTGGAATATGTAAAGTGTGTCACCTTCAGAGGTCTTCACATCGCTGTACATAAATATACAAGGGAGTTAACAATACTTTTAATGGTGTTATTGTAATCCGCTTTATTTAACTTACAGAGACAGAGGGGTGTTTTCACGGAACTGTTAATTGAGCTGTTATGTTCATGAATGAAACCCACATCTAGCAAGTGTCTCCTTCTAGGAGGGGTTGGTCTTTATTTTTTGTTTTCAGCCTACCTGAAACCCATGGTTTAGGGAACAAACATCTATTAAAGGGACAGTCCAGTCATCATGTGCACTTTAATGTCCCGCTACCAGTGGCGGAACTACCGGGGTCGCAACTGCGATCGGGCCCTGGAGTTCTGCCAGTCAGGGGGGCCCAAGGGGTGCTGAGCGGTTGCTGAAGACGACCGCTCGGAAACTCTTGGGCCCCCCTGACTGACAGACATCCAGGACTCCTCTGCTGGCCGCCGCCGCCTGCCTCCGCCTGCCTCAGCGCTTCAACTCCTGTGTTGGAAGCGTGAGGCGTTTGTCTCGGGTGCCGGCGCTTCACGCTGGGCGCCGGCATATGATGTCATACGCCGGCACTCAGCAGTGAAGTGCCTACACCCGAGACAAACGCCTCACGCTTCCAACACAGGAGTTGAAGGTAAG
>VKOC01006059.1:0-29062 GCA_009364415.1 Spea multiplicata
TATAATAATATTGTTAAATATTAACAAGAAATGTAACCAAGGTTAATACCATAACGGTACTAAAGGTTTTTTGAAACGTATGATATTGTAAACTGATTCTGCTCTTTTTCCGAGATTGGCTTTAACACTGTCAGGTTCCAGCTTATGGTGCTCTAGTAAATACAAACCAGCTACCCAGTTAGACAGATCTTTTCGACCACCAGGTAAATGCTCTAATAATATATAAAAGCATTGCCATGTATGATAATGTTATGGCAGAAATGTCTAAATTGGTTCTGGGCATGCTGTTAAGGTTTTGGTCCTAGTCCAGTCTACATGCTACTTACCCTGTACCGTTGTGATATCTTAATCAACCACGTATCTTGCATCAAATAAAGACTCTAATTTGTAATTAATATCAACTGAAGGCAATAGCAATGGGAATACCAAATCTGGCTTTCATGCCATAGACAGAAATTTGAATTATCCTTAGTCTGATACAATTTAGAGGTCTTGGCAACAAAAGAAGCATTGCTGAAGAATATTCCATTTGGACAAAAGTGGAAAATTGCCCATCACATAGCTGGCAAACAAAATGATGTTTGCCTTGGCTATGATGGACAAGGAAGAAATGATTTCAAGTCTAAATGGAATTTTCCAAAAACAGTATCTAACTTTCATTGCATTTCTGGGCGCCAGTCCACAAACGAAAATACATCATGGAATTCAGGAGGATACCGCAATAAAATGGATAAAAGCTAAAAAAAGCATTTCAATTATAAGGAACGTCTAGCCAAATGGGACCGTTTACAATTTTACTGTATTTCCAGAGTCCATGAAAGAATCAGGATATCTGCTTAATCTGTTGCGGAAACAATAGCTGTTTGCTGTGAGTGTCTCAAGAAGTACAAGCAACATGGCAGGAGTTCATGATCTTCCCACATAAGTACATTTGGCTTTAGTACAGTTGATGGTTTCCAGAAATTAGTTGTATGCTAGGCGACTGTTTCATTTGTATGTTACTCTTTTTATGTTTTTTCACAGCTTTTAATAATTGCAAGGAGTCAAAAAACATACATTATTAGGGGTATTGAAGAAAAAAAAAATAGTGAAGGGCCTATTCACTAAAGGGAGAGCCGACAGGAGAGTCGTTGTTTCAATTTCCTCACTTCACTATGAAGGGCCAACACCGGGATGTTTCTCCAACAAGAAGGGCTGTGCTGGCCCTGTTTAATGTATAATTCAATGAGTAAGGAGACTAAATCTCGCTGACTTATCTATGTGAACTATCCATTATACAGAGCCTTATCAGCTCTCCTGCAAGCTGTTAACTCTTCTTTTCCTGAACAGATCCCTTTGAACAGAAAGGAGTCAGAGAAAGTGAGGACGCGATGAACGCCATTCATCTATAGTGTATTCTTAAAGTATGAAGTTTACGAGTAACATGTTTAAAGACATTGCTATTAGTTTGATCCTTCTGCATTGTGTTTGTTGTTGTTTGCTAAATGAATATATTATGAATTGATATTTGTCTTAAAATGTTTGCCATTTGTGGGATAATACCCCTTAATGGTAAATTATTCAGAATACATCTGATGAATGAGCCAGAAAAAAACTTACTTCTTGGTGATTGAAGAGGATATAAAAAGATATCAAAAGCCTTGAAAATGCCAGTCAGTCCTGTTCAATCACTTATTAAGAAGTGGAATATTCAGGGACCTCTTGATACCAAGCCAAGGTCAGGTAGACCAAGAAAGATTTCAGCCACAACTTCTAGAAGAATTGTTCAGGATACAAAGAAAAATCCACATATAACATCAGGAGAAATACAGGCTGCTCTGGAAAAAGGCACAGTGGTTGTTTCAAGGAGCACAATACGACGATAGACACCTTGACATGCCTCACAGCTTCCGGCACATTGTAATTTGAAGTGACAGGGCCAAAAAGAGCTTTATGGTCACAACCATAAGACCTATGTTAGGATAGGGGCCAACAACACCTATAGTGAAAAGAATGCCATCCCCATTGTGAAGCATGGTGGTGGCTCACTGATGTTTTGGGGGGATCTGTGGAAATTGATGGCAAGATGAATGCAGCATGTTATCAGAAAATACTGGCAGGCAATTAGCATTCTTCCACACGAAGACACTCTTGGACTTTCCAGCACAACAATAACCCTAAGCACAAGGCCAAGTAGACCCTCCAATGGTTCCAGCAGAAAAGGGTGAAGGAAAACATGAAATGAGCTTTACATCATGTCACCACTACATCAATGAGGTTAGGATACAAAAATGAATGCCCCAAATTTCATAGTGGTTTCAATGGCTTAGTATTTACCAACGAGTATTCACAATTTATTCAAGAAAATACATGGGAATGTACAATTGCCTGGTTAAACAGATACTTACTTACTCTATTTAACAAATGGTAGGTAGGGCCATTGCCTGGAGAACTCATCTGGAAATTTACAGGTAAGATGCTCAAGGTGAATTAGTAAACTGGATAGTTCAACAATGCAAACTAGAAGCAGTAGTCATTGGTCAATGAAAGACAACATAATTATTAAAAGGAGAAACCATAATAAAGGAATGTTGTAGCATAACTATAGAATATAATGTATAGAATCTAAATGTTTTTTTAGGATGCCTAAAATAAATATTCCATACCATCTTCTTATAGTAAAGTCTCCAAAATAGTTTGTAAAATCTGAAATTCCATAGCTGTATTACCTTTTTCTCAGCAGAAACACATTATTTTACTGTTTTAATGATTTTTACCAATTTATATTTCATGTTTAGTACAACAAGCTAAAACACATCTTTTAGTACAACTATTGTTTATAGTTCCACCACAACTTAACTCCTAGACCATCCTTTTCTATGAACTTTGGGCATAAAATTGGCTCTGGCAAAGATGATAACTCTGTGGAACATAAGTTGACCCAGTCAATAAGTCCACAACTAAAGGGACTTCTGTTTCCGAGCTAACGGTATTGTTGGGGGTAAGATTAAAGGGTCGCAACAACAGAGACCCCTGAAGTGCCATTTAAAATATAAACGATAAGTAAAACAATATATAAATGAGTCCACTTGTTTGAAGAACTTCAAATAATGCAAATAATGTCTAAGGTACATAATGCCTAATGTACTTCATTTTGTATGTTCAAATCAGTTTAGTAATAAAGGATTCTGTTTTTTTTGGATGATTATTATTATGCAGTACTTACGCTTTGGATTTGCGGGGTTTAGAAGTACCATTACCTAAAATGATGTTGCTAACAGCCTGTTCTGGTGTCTTTAAACTGCCAATGCAGATATAGTTATGTAAATGAATCTTTAGATTTTAAAGTGGCAACTTATGCTACTAACATTAAAAATATTTAGTTAGACTTGAGAGAAGCAATAGAAATGATTGTCTTCCCATAGTGGAACAACGCTAAAAACATGACTTTAAATACATCATTTTAATGAGTAATTGAAACGTGTCTTTCTCATCGAGTCAGCAACAGATTGATTTTGTAAAGTATTTATTTAAGTTAAGTTGGTTAAACCAATTAAAAACTGTAATGCCTCACCAATCAGTCACAGCTCTTAAGACTAGCTCTTGTGACAGACACAGTATAGCTAACTATAATTTGTCAGTGACTATAATTCAGGCTAATAACATTTTTGTTTCCAGAATTCTGGAATACCGGGTTTAACCGTTTTTCATGATTTTTCACTTCAGCGTTTATTGGTAAAACAATTAAAGAAAATGTAATATGAGTCTTGTGAGATACTAGAATAGAGATACTCTAGAGATACTTCTCTAGAGATATATACAGTATATTGTAGACTTGGGCACCGGCGGAGTCTTCTACTTTGTGTTCATCTTCGGAAAAAAAAGTCATCGCGTTCTACGAATATTTGCGCGTTAGTTTCAGTTCGAATACTCGTATACATTTTTCTCTTTGTTTTCTGCCGGTTTTCTAGCAGCTGCGCTTCATTGGTTGAGGACAGACAAATCATAGCGCGTTCCTACGGATTCTTGTATTAAACCCTGCTATACTACAGGAGACTTAAGATATGCTAGAGGCAGTGACTTGTATGGGGGAAGGGACCAGGGAAATTAGGTAGGAGATATTTAGGGATTTTGTCTAAACTAATAGGCTAGCCTAATATATATATGCGAATACATATACGAAGAAATGAAGATTCTTTGTGTTGTGCGTCTTTGTCTTCAGGATTGTTTACCCGCCGCCATATTCGTTTGTCCGTTATTCGGTTTTAACAACAAAAATGCAACATTCATGTTCGTTTTTATGTTCTCCCCAATACGAATGCACAAGTCTAGTATATTTCTACATTGTAAAGCTGAAAAAATACTTTGATAAAGATAAACCCAGTCCATTCTTAAAATGTGGTCACCATCATCATGTGCAGTACATTCCAGAGCGCTACTGGCCTTGCAGCAAAGGAACGACAATCTCTCTTAGAGAAAACCGGCTCCTCGATTTGTACTTGTAATTGGCCTCTTTTCCCGAAGAACTGTTTGAAAAACACTGTGCTTTTTAACAACGTGCATCTTTACCCAACTGGCCATGTAGAAGAAACATATGCACCTCGATGTGAGCAAGAAATATTAATGCAATTAAATATGTGTCACTAACACTGAAATGTTTTATCAAATGTGCTACTTAGTCTGTCTTATTTCTGTTATAAATACGACCCACAGACCCATCTGCCTTTTTATGGCCTCTTTGTCCTTATGCTCCATAAATCCCAAAGACTGTTGGTATGACTGAAGTGTAAGTACAGAGGCCGTTCATAGTGTAGCGGCTTGTCTGTGAGTAATAGCTGTGCAGCTAAGAGAGACCTCCCTGACCCATCAGCTGATACACAGCTCCGTTACAGTCCCGTTAATCAGTCTTTAACACGATTTCATGCTATGGGTTATCCTATTTTCCCTACATGTTTTGCAGTGGGCTAAAAATTTGATTATATTTTCCAAGAAATTCCTGTTATGTCATATGATCCAGACCCACTATCAGATTTAATGCATACTTATGCAGAGCTGATGTTCTTATTGTTGCATATTTTATTATTTTTCCTTCCCTATTCACAACTTGAATAGATAATGCTTTACTTTATTGAATATTTCGAAATAGAAAGTATTTTTTGGCCTTTTTTTGGCCAAACGATTGCCTTGTACAATATTTGGGGTGTAGGGGGACTAAAAACTCTATAGTAATTAGCTAGCTATTTTCATTCACTCACATTAACCAGAAATATCATACTCACACGGATGGCTTTCCTGCTTGGACATTAATATATCTTTAGACTCTTTCTTACAAATGAATGCAAGTTAATGAACTAAAAAAACAAAAACTAATATTATACATGCAATACGATAAAAAGTAAATGGTAAGCTCCCTGAGGCTCATAATGTCATGGCTTTATTAGATTACTAGGATAATATGTTTTACGCAAACACTTGGTTATCTTGCCTTTGTAATTACGATACGAGGTCTGCCTTATGGTAATCAGAGAGAATTACCTGATTATTCTTTTCTTATGACTGCTGCTTCTTTCGTATTTTTATTTTGTTTTCCCTAGGTGTCATTATGGGTACGTGAAAGCACCAAAAATTATAAAGTTACCAGTTATGGAACTTTTTGTTATAAATATTCCATGCATATTCCTACTAAGCATAGGAAAAAACAAAGTCTGTAAGAGTACGGTGGGAGTTCTTGCTTAACATCTTATATAGCAATCAGTAGGAAGGAATTTCATCAAATTTATCAAAGGAGAAAAATAAAAAAAACCAGTTACGTTTCTTAGATAACCATTCATCAGCATTCTACATTGATCTTGTATTACTTTAGCAGTAACCAAAAATGGATATAGCCATATTAGAACAAAATAGTCTTTAGTTAAAGTCTATAGCTTTTATCGGGCTAACATGGAAAAAAAGTAAAGTGACATAAGCCCTTGGGGATCTCAGAGGTCTTTGCTTCAGATGAAATCAGATGGGAGGTACCAAAAACGATATTGGACTTAAGAAGAAAAATCCAAAAAAACAAGTATTAAAGTTTGTCCATGAAACACTCTTATTGTTGTTGTCACAGTCTCCTGCTACTAAATCTGCTTCCTAGAGACAGAAGCGCAATGAGTCAGAGGACGGATGCAATAACTTGTAGTGACAGCTTCCACAGCGGGGTCTCATCATTCTTTTTGACAATGTGCATAGTGACACTTATTAAAGGATGGATGCTATTGAACTGACCCGTCTGAAAAGATCCAACATGCTATTAGACAATAAAAGACAATCAGACCTACCCATGTTGTCACAATACATCTAGCAGATGATAGAAAGACAATTTACATCTGGCAGTTAACAGAGACACGTCAAAGCACTGACACTTTAAATTAATACCGAAACCCAAATTAAAGTGGAAGTGAAAGTTAATTAAGAAAATAACAGTGCTTTGTAGACTAAAATGTACAGGGGGTTTAACTCATACCTGCAGACTCTCTGTTTTTTTGTGAGAATTCGGCAAATTAATATGGTCATTTTCAAAATGTAGCAGTTGTAAATGATAGTTTTTTTTGATGTGAGGATCTAATTGCTGACGGTTCTATAGATCAATCTTTTAAAATATTATATGTGGTCAGTTCTTCAGTAGGTACATTTATAATGTATAATATATAATGAGATTTATGTAGTTATGGAAGTAACAGCAGCAAAACAATTCTGTATGGTTTTGATCATCGAGACTAAAGAGAGTTAGCACATATGAATTATTTACATGTCAATCTAGACACAAAGACAAGCAATGAACTCATGAGTTGGTAATGGGCAATGGAAAACAATATACAGGTTCTTAGTCTGGTGGTTAGAAAGAGAGAGATGCGCTATTAACTGTTACTGACATCATGTTAGGAAGGAAAATATTAAGCAGAAAACAGATCTTACTTTTTGGTGAACAGGTCCCACAGTCTAATAGTCTAGTCCAGTCTGTAAGATAATCAATACATTGAATTCATTCCTTTGCTGAGCCATTATATTAATTCAATCATAAAAACATTATACGTAAGGTAAAGTCTGGATAGGAGAACTGTCCTGTACTAACAAGAAAGTACAAGGAGGTAAAAGTACACAAATAGTAGATCCATGAATGGCTCCTTTAATACATCTTAAAAAGTCTTCATATGTCATTTAAGTAAATAGAATAGGGCAGTGCTGTCAGGAAGCAGACTTCTACACTGCACATGAGTCTCTCCTACATGACTATCCTGAATGCCAACACTGGGAAGGCCCTCAATTTACAAGATTCAGTGATGCATATAATTAACCTTTTAGATGTATGTTTTGACTATTTTTACTAATTAATAGGTTCATAGGTCTATTAATTGACTGTTTGGTCTAAACAATTTAGTTACTCTGGGAATCATGTGCTCCATTCATCAAAGTTTCTTCAGGACAAAGTCACTTTCTCATTTTACCATTATACTAAGTTGATCTGGTTAAGCAGTTCAGTTATTTATTACAAATTTGGAAAAAATGTCTCAGCAATAGTCGCTTAATGTCTAACTAGACCATGGAGAAGAGGAAGATCCTTTATAACACTGAGAATCCCAATGACACAAGTGTGGATGTGCTATGGTATAAGCAGCAAGACTTGATACATGAGTATTAGATGTGATGCTACAAAGAGGTCTGATGGCTATTTACTAACAAAGGTGTCTGCATTCAAATGATTAGACATGAAGAAGTGAGCAGAAAGGTTTGAAAGCTTACTTTATCTTTTAATATTCTGGCCCCCCTCAAACGAGCATACTTAAGAATGCTTTTTCACCATTCTAATACATAGAATGTAATTTTTATCTAATTCATACCTTTATTTCATATTCGGGTCTGTGAACTGAACATGTACAACATTAAACATGTAAATGAAACTTATTTGATTTTAGGTCTACACCTTTAGCAATGAAGCAATGTGAAGAAGGATTTTACATTTGTGAATTTAGCCAAAAAGAAAAAAAAAGAAATGCCGTTGAAATTAGACATCATGTCCAGTGATAATTCAGTCGTAAAGAACACATTTTTGTTTGTCTGTTTTGAGTTGACATCATTCAAGCCATCATACCCACAATAGGGTCACATCAACAAGGTGACCCTAGATCTCCTGTAATACCTTCGTTTTCTATAAATGAACAGGAAAGTCAAAAATTAATCTCTGAGATTAAAGTCAAGTCAAATAAAGAATTCAAAGATGTGGATCTATCAAATGCCATCATCTTTTGCATGCGTTGCTCCAATGATGTATTAAAATATTAATCAAATAATCTTATTGAACTGACATTTTATTCTTGTTATATTTAACTCATTTTGAAAGCTATTGCCACACAAAATTGATTGACAGGGTTGAATATATAACAACCCACCTTTACCCAGTGATCAGATTTTCACTTCCACCAGTGGGCTTTCTAGATTTCCTAAGCATATATTCGTCTTCAAGCCAAGGCTTTCAGAGTGAACAAACACATTTAAATTCCTCTTCAAAAAATGCCTAAAATAAAAATTTCATATTCCCTGACCTTGAAAAAAACGATAGGAACTGAAATAACTGAAGAAAAAAAAAATCGACACCTGCTCTTGTCAATCGTTGACGTATAAAGATTCATGGCAGGTTATTATAAAATATACCCAGGTACTTCTGCTAGAACAAATGCGAGAAGTGGTTTTAGCATTGATACAATTTGTAGAGAAGTGTTTGGTTCTTTTGGGTCACAGATCTACAAACAAAGTTTCATTGCCGAAGGGGAATTGTCATAAAAAATCTCCCTTGGTTTATTGAGACAGATGAATGAAGAAAATGCTGCTTATCAGAGAATCAATGGTGCATTCAAGTGACACTAAGTGTTTCTGGTCAGTGTGATATTTCCTTGCAGCTGAAAAGCGGCTGAAGCTTTAACAATTCAAGGTGCATATTCAGTGTCGCAACACATGTATATGTGCATAGTTCTGAGTTTGTCTATCTGTCTACATATCTCACTATACATTGAGTAGTCCTTCACAAATGACCTCTAAATGGTACCGTTGCACCAACTTTAATGAATTTAACGCATATCTAGCAGATGGCTAAAGGATTGCATTAGCCATGAGCTCCCTGAAAGATAGGTGGGGGACACTGATGAGTGTTTGCTCACAGTACCAATGGTGAGTCGAGGCTTGGGGTTTTTCCATTTCTTGCATGTTCTTCTCTAGTGTATAACTCTAAAAAATGTTCTGCTCATCTGGAAGTAGCTACAGTAGGTTTTACTGTTATGTGCAAGATAATTACAATACACACAGAAGATATGAACAGACACGCTGGAACTCGAGGGGCAAACCCATAAACAACAAACAAAGTATGAGATACACTCCTCACTATCATTACTCAAAGGAAAGCATACTAATAAATAAAAATAGAGGCCATTGTATTTGTTTATTAATGTAAGGAAACAAAAATGAATATATCTGCCTAGCTGTGTGTCTGTTAATGATGGTGGGTGTATAACAAAATTAGAGGAAAAAGAGGAGTCTCTGTCCAGTATAAATTAATTCAAACTGAGTACTGTTGATTCAAAGCCTCCTAAAAATATAAAATGCATAAAAACAACATTGATATGGAATTTAACAAACTATGTTCAGATCAAGTGTAGTGCAATGGGGTCCCATGCCCCAGGTATGCCAATGTTTCCAGATGTTCGGAGTCTAAATCATGGGTGTTTGGTTAGATTTTACTTTGTATTTTTTTTTTTTACTTGTTTCTTCTTTCCCCATTTTGACACCAGTCACCATTACCCAGTACATAGCTAGAGGGGGTGAGGGGTGCATGTTGGAAGGGGCAAGCAAAGATAAGAAGGGAAAAAAGGGAAATTAAGTGGAGTAGGAAAAGTAGAGGAGGTGGACGTTGGCTGCCCGCACCCCGGGCCCAGCCACCCAGCCATAAACTTAAGCCAGTAAAACCAGCTGCAGCCATTACCTGAGAATCCATTCCCTAAAAGAGGGAGGGGGGGTAGGCCACTCTAGTGCAAACGGATCAATCCTTTGGCAGCTAACACCAGGTGCCAGATGTCCAAATTTTTCCAACAATGTCAGGAAAGTCTGGGTTCAGTTCCTCCATGAGGAGCCCATACAAAAGAGAGATGCCATCGGTGTGCATAACACTTCAAAAGTCAAGAGGTCTTTGGACAGCTGGTGTTGAGGGATGGCACAAAGAAAACTACTGAGCCGGAAGTCTTTACATTACATTGTGAGAATATTTGAAGGAAATAATGCACTCTCTCATTCATTATCTTTCTCTTTAAATAATAGTAGTGGAGAGTGCATGTCATACATTATTGTAATTACTGTAACAGTTTCCAGAAGGAAAGAACAAAATCATCCACATTTGGTGGAGGATAACAACAGAACTCATTGTAAATGAGTTTCACAAAATCTCTCTTCTCTTCATAAAGCTACTTCCATGGTTACAGCAACAAATGTCTCTTATATGTATAAAATCTTGTATTGAAAAATAAATAAAAAGTGAAGCATCAAAGAAAAAAAGGTTAGTATAGTCCTAGGTTTTAAAGACAAATTGCAATCAATTTAAAATGTATACAAAAAACATAAATTTAAAATGGCACACATAAATGAATTGGAGTATGCACGTAAGTGATGGGGCTGGGGCTGGATTAAATCCTATAGAAAAATAAATAATTGATTAATAATTGTAGCATAGATTGGAATGGAAAATAAATATAGCCAATAGATATATAGGCCCTATATTATAAGCAGCAATAAAACGTATCACTGCCCTTATCTTATTTTCGTGTTTGCAATCTATCGGGATTTGCTAATCAATGGGACCTGCCATTTAATCCAGTCCAGTGACTTTGTGAAATTATGGTTGTTGTCTTGGCAACATGATGTTTGACAGTTTAACCCTGTTGTTGCAAGACCACGTTCACAGTGGTTTCTTTGCTCAAATGAAAAGAAGAAAAATTTTGTGATTTTGTTGGTTTCCTCCACAAACTGAAGATGAAAAAATATTTAGAACACAAATGCATGCATTTTATATCGAAACACCCTTATAGAGGTGACATTATTTCAAAATGCACTAATTTTAAGTCTGAAATCAGGGCAACCGAATGACAAGGAATTTACTTGACATATGTGCATCATATTTAGAAGGAGGGAATGACAATTTTATTCAATGGAATGTATGTATGTTTCGAATGTAATATAACAATATTCAACCACCTGATGTATTTTACATTGGAGAGTATGTGAATTAACAGTTTGGTTTCTAAAATTGGGTTTATTCATTAAATTCCATTCATAATAACATGTTCACATAGTTAAACCTTTGAAAAGCAATGGACTACAAATTTTGCAAGAATGATGTAAGATACTGTGCTGATTTGATACAAAGTTCTTACTAAGACACAAGAGGTGATCGTGCTCCCAACAGAGATTTTGTCTAGATGTTTAAACTTAAAAAAATCTATGTTGGGAGCACGATCACCTTATGTTACAGGAAAAACGTGCAGTTTACGTGAATTGATGTGCCTGTCATCCGGAGGAATTCAGCACCATATGATCCCTCTCCAGTTTGATCAAATCCGCCGTATTAGAAGGGAGCATTGCTTAGCCAAGATGGCGGCACCCCCTTGTATGTATGTTTACTTTTTATTTTGAATTGCCCTTCTATGTCCCATTTCATTGTGGCTATCCATGGACTTGCTTGATATCTGCACACCAAAGGGTTTTATTCAATCATCTAAGGAACCTGAGCGAAGCAAGATCTACTCCAATAGCTCTCAGCCCATAGAAACAGGGGATAGTATTGGTCTGGATTACAGTATTACATAATGTCTAATTGTTTCTTTCATCCTGAGATATCATGTTTGAAGATCTATATCCCTTTAGTTGAAATTATCTTTTATGTATCATTATTGCTTTTTTTACTTTTGAGATGAAACAAAGGTATTCATATATATATATATATATATATATATATATTCTTAAAATGGCTTATATCAGACTTTTTTCCTTGTATAGAGTAAACTGCTTGTAACAAATTGTTCAAACTCCATTTGCCTAGGTGCTTCAGAATGATATATACATATAAACCACATTAAAAATGATACTTGTCATTGATATATCTTATGGTAGCACCCCCTATCTCTATTGAAACATTTATTTTAATAGCTAGCATCATTTTCTACCTTGATAGAGCTCTGTGCGTCCTTGCACTTTCCTTAAAATGTCTTTAGAACCCCTCTGACAGCTAATCTGCTATAAACCCGCTAATGGATTCTGAAGATTGAGCAGTTCTTTTAATACTTTCAACACCAAACTGACAGAATTTTTTGTATTATTTACTGTAGAAGGGAAGTGCAAAATTGGTCATAAAATACTTAACCCCTTAATGACAAAGCCCGTACATGTACGGGCTCAAAATGCATTGTTGTTTACAGACCGCCCATTGTCCTTCAGGGGTTAAAGTATGTAGGCGTTGTTAGTGGTGTATTTTGGCTGAATGTGGTGTATAGGGACTGATCAAGCAAAGATCTCCAGATGCCACCAGCAAAGGCAGTAAGGTGGTAATTTGCGAGCACACATGGTTTTTCTTCTCCCAAACAGGGCATATATATATATATGCTAAAGCAGGCAACATTACCAAACAAACATTCTTTCAACTAGCATCACAAACTATATGCTATAAAGTGGCACATTATACATTTTAATTATCGGTCTATACCTAATATAGGAAAAAAATTAACCATATAAACAGAATATACAAATGAGCACTTTTATGAGCACGGCCTTTTGCTAAGACAGCAGATGCAATATGTGCAGCTGACTGAAAAGTATAAACCACAGGAGCAGAGCTCTGGGAGGAAGAAATCAAACACAAATATATAGTAAAGCTACATAGAAAGACCAAAATTGCTGCTGGGCAAAATAATGAGAAATGCATTGAAGTCTGAAGCACATCAATGGTAGCAAAACATGAATGCACCTGTTCACATTATAGAAGAAAAAATAATCAATTTATAAATGGAATGAAAACTTACAGATGAACAAAGATGTGCAGGTTTTGAAAGTAAAACAATGCATGAGGAAATAATGTAATGTAACAAAAGAATCCAAACTACGAAGAACAGGCTTATTAAAGATACAGTACTGTGAAAAAGTATATGCCCCTTCCAGATTTCTTCTATTTTTGTGTATTTGGTTTTCAGATTATCCAACTAATTTTAATATAAGACAAAGACAACGTGAGTAAACACAGAATGCAGTTTATAAATGATTTTAATTTACTTAAGGTAAAGAATTAATCAAAACCTATATTACCCATGTGAAAAAGTAATTGCTCCCCTAAACGTAAAACTGGTTGTGCCACCCTTGACGGCAACAACTGCAATCAGACGTTTGCCAAAACTGGCAATGAGTCTTTTACATTGCTGTGGAGGAATGTTGGCCCACTGGCTTTAGGTCATCAACTGATGGCCAGGCATTGTCTTTCAGGATTTTCCTGAAGAGAGCAAAATTCATGGTTCCATCAATTATGGCAAATTTTCCAGGTCCTAAAGCAACAAAACTACCACCACTGTGTTTGACTCTTGGTATGATGTTCCTATTGTGCAATGTTGTCCTTACGTCAGATGTAACAGGACCCGCGTCTTCCAAAAAGTTCCACTTTTGACTCATCAGTCCACAGAATATTATTTCAAAAGTCTTGGGGGTCATCAACATGTTTTTTGGCAAATGTGTGATGAGCTTTTGTGTCCTTTTTTTGGTCATCAGTGGTTCACCTTGCACATTTTTGCACAACCAGTTTCTAATTGTGGAATTGCGATCGCTGAGGCAAGAGAAGCCTGCAGTTCTTTACATGTTAGTCTGGGTTCTTTGGTGACCCCCTGGATGATAGCTATTACTCTTGTTTCTGATTGAAATCAATATTAAGTTATAACAATATTATAGTAAGATTTATATATATATATATATATATATATATATATACCTTGATAGAGGTATATACATACCTTTACAGTAAATACATATTTATTAATATGTTATATACATTTATATAACCTTTCTCTCTGTCCCTCTCATATATCAATAAATATTAGATAACGTATGTGGACTTCCTTCTTTATAACTGCTGAAGGAGCCACAGAATTTTCCATTCACGCAATCTATTTTTTTACAATTTTCAGAAACAGTAATTCTGACTAAAAAACTTCAATCAGTAGGTATTTGTTCTAATTGTGTGTTGTTAATATTTATTTTTAGAATAACAGCCAGTATTTCACCTGATGAATATTATAAAAAAAATAGCTAAATGGTGTCAGGGACTCAATTCACCAGGGGAACAAACATTCCTTTAATATTCCCCCCAATATTTTTTCTAAAAACTGAAGGTCCAACACATACCGGTGGGCTTCCTTCTGCATAGGCACCAGATATTTCCCCCATTAAGCAGGAGAGAAAAGGGGGAACCAACATGGCCGGCCACTCCATCCAGAGAACAATATTTGCAAATCCTATATTTCACATACAGTATTTTGTCTAGAATAGATCTGAAAAGCTCCTGATAAAGGAATATTTAGAAAATGTATGCTGTTTTGAAAAATTGAACAATATATCACACTCTAAAGACAGGTAGATCCATATACAACTAACCTTGTATAAAGGGTTTTCATTAACCCTTTAAAATATTTAAATTTAAAATGTAAATGTAGCGAAAACAAATAACAAGGTAAATCTTCCCTGTAAAGATAAAACATTAAAATATATATTAGCCTGAAACCTGTGAATATTATTTCCAGTGATGAATGCCAGTGAAATACTAAAGTCAGTTATTTCATTGTATACACTTACACTTGTATCTAAAGTCTACTATTTTTTGCAATATTCTCATTATTTTTGCATCTAGGAACACAGTAATATTGCTTGAAGCAAAGTATATAAGAAATCATAATTGTTACTTCACTCTGTCCTCTGACATTTGGTGTGAGATAAAAGACAAAAAAGCCATCTAGAAAATCTACATGAATACGGCCAAAGCAGGCTCTAAACAAATGACAGAATATTTAGAAAGCACAGAGAAACATTCAATAAGAGCCTTTCACCCCGGAGCTTCTGCAAAGCCAGAAGAAGATTAATCGCAGCAACCTTAATATGAGGATATGAAACAGCATACCTTATAAGACTTGGAAATGATGCTTCACGGTGCAAGAGCAAAAAGCTATCTAAGAACATACAATGGGAGACACAATTTGCCAATTTTCTGTGCTTCTTAATAACACCGGTAGACCAAAGTCTCATGTATGTTTTTATTATTATTATTATTTGCATTACAAATTTTACAAATAGGTTTATGGGTTTTGTGAACGTATGCTCAATACACCTGTTCCATATATATATATTATTTAATTTGAAAAATTTACAGTATCTTATATTGTTTACAAATTGTTTGTAAACAATTGTTCTCGAGTAATGTAAGAACACACATCAGAGCTTTAAGAGGCGATCGCTTCCCTTATGCTTCTGCAGTATTATTATTATTATTTATTGTCTTATATAGAGCCATCATATTCTGTAGCGCTGTATAATGGGTAGACAGGCTATAACAAGTAGTCTATAACATAACAATTTGACAGAAACAACGGGTGAGGAGGGCTCTGCTCAAATGAGGTTACAATCTAGAGGCAGATGTTTCTGATACCAAGATAAGTATAAAAGCTTGGAGCAAGGGTTTCTATACAACCTAGGAGCCAAAAACACCCATCAGATTATGTTGGTTTTTTTTTTAATAAATAAATAACGTAATTCATATTCAAAACTGCCATACAAGGGTCTTGTCTTGAGGGTCATAGGTAACAGGCAACCCTAACAGCTGACTATATGTTAGCATCATCTAGAACATAGGAATGTAAATGGGAGACAGTGGGTGGTCACAACATTTTATTGTATCTGACTGCTATTCGCTAAAGTTCTGGTACAGTCTAATGAATACCTGCTTCATTATTCCAAGTGGGACTCAATACAATAATAACGTTTATTACAATGGAGCCGACTGCGGCAATTGCCGCCCCAAGCGGGTTTTTTTTTTTTTTTGAAGCCGAGGGCAGAAGAGAGGGGCACCGAGTCGCGTTTTCGCTTACACGCTCGCGACCGCCCCTCTCTCTCTTCCTCTGCCGGCGAGTCTCCCCTGTTCGCCGTCTCGTGTCCGGCTTGCTAATAGCTGAGCCTCCGAAGCCGCATCAAATTATCTCGGCGACTCAGCATTACAAGCCGCACTTTGTGCAGAGCAGGGATACTTCCGCCAGGACTTTCTTTAAAGGTTAAGTACGGGGGCGGGGGGTCGTAGATAAGGCGTCGGCGAAGTTTAAAATGCCGCCCCCCCGGCGTCGGCAGAGGGGGCGGCATTTTAAACCTCGCCCCATGCGGCGTTAAGTCTTCGGCCGGCCCTGTTTCTAACTGAATGAAAGTGCCGCTGGAAGCACATTTTGTAAAGTAATAGCAGTTGAAGACAGTATATTTAATAAGGTTGGGCTAGGGTGAGTTTTCCTTAGCATATCGTGGCCTAAGTTATCTACATCGTGCTTAAATGTTTGTACCCATTGCAATTATAACGAGAAGAGTTGATTTAGCTGCTAATTTCGGCTTAATAATGTCTAGGTAAAGTACGCACAAGATCGAGTCTAGATCAAAGACTTCCCACCGCACAGGCTACAAAGAAATGGGGAAACATTATTTGTAGGTCTAAAGGGAGGAAAGATGACACAATGAGATATATGATATAATCTAAACACATCCCAAATAGAATAACTATATATTACATATGTTTAGCAACCTTAAAATCACTGGCCACTGAGTCACTTTATAGAAATTGTGCAAATCTTTGTTAACCAATCAAAATAATGCCCTTGCTATGTTATTTGACATTAGAAGGCATTAGAAGGAGTATTAATTTGGATAAATAACATAACTACATAATACACACAGTTCATGTCACTTTTATTCATTCAAAACACACATAACACTATTCTAATGCATGTTTATGTATTCGTTGTACTTAAAGCATAATGTCCTACCTAGATAATTGGCACATCTCTTATATCTACAGAAGATTGCCTTTAACTCTGCTATACGTGCATGCCCCAGGGCCTTAAGTAGTCCTTTGTAACTATAATTTTAGGCCGAAAAAATTGCAATTTTAACAAAACCACTCATTTCTGCCATTTCTGTAACACATTTCTGAAACAACTGTTGTTACTCTTTTGATTACATATAGCATGTAAAAAGTGCTAGATAGACTAAAGGAAAAAAAGATCCTCATGATACTGAACAATGAACCCATCTGCCCTTCTTTCGGCAAATTGATGACAACTGTCTTGTCCAGATGTTTCTAAAACACATTCCAAGCTTACACAGACAATTCAAAGAATAAACCTTTCGACTCAGCAATGCATCCAGAAGTGCTTGGCACAAAGAACAATATTGGTCTGCTTATGAAATAGGACAGCATGAAATAGGACAACAGGTTCACTGACGCTATGGACGCCAATCCAGGTCAACTCTTGTCTTCAGAAAATTTAACTTCAGCTTTCGGAGGTTTAGCATTTTCATTGAAACCATTTGTTTCTTTGAATGCATAAAAAGAATATTTGAGCATCTGAGATTGAGATGACAGGGAGATACTGTATGTATGCTACATACTAAATATGTGTTTTATGTTAAACTGACTTGTGAAATGTATTTAAAGCTCCCGAATTACACAGCTGATATTATTTTCCTCATACCATGTTTTCTATTTATTGGCAGCTTACATTGTTATCAAATTGTATACCGGATGGAATTTACGTTAGGTGCCAGGTGCATACGAAATTATGGTAGAATGTGACTGAGCAATGTCATCATTATAGCAGGGATTTGGTATTCCAAAGGTTCTGCCAGTAGAAACATTACAAACGCTGGAGAAAGCAGCTTCTAACAATGAGCTGTTCCCAGTGCTCTAGAAAAAGACCAAGGTAAATGTATTTGATTGGTGTGAACACTAAGAATCTTGCATATGGACAGTTGCTAATAAAAACAATAAACATTTAATACTAATAAAAAATATCCAATACAATATGTTGATAAAGGTAAAACAAATAACACATAATAATTTGTATTTGTAACAATTAATTGATTTCACGTTTGCAAAAAATTATATATGTTTCGCCAAACAGGCATCCTTAAGATGTTTATGATGGAAAACAATACTAAAACTGTCCTATAAGTGAGAAGAAAGAGGAAAGAAAACTAATGAGAAAAAAAAACATGACTATTGAAGCGCGAGCCATGGTAAGGGCAAACCTTAGGTGTTCAGGCACCCTGTGCATGCCCCCTCCCCTGTCACCTAACCCCAGAGTCCCTCTGTATTCCTCTGTATTCCTCTCTCATGTAGTTCAGGTATAGCACAAATACACATCATTGCAGGCATAGATCAAGTGAATAAGGCATAAAAACCCTGTATTTGCAGGAATTAATAATAACACATGAAACATACCATTGCCGGTACAGAGCAACTAAATATCACACAAACGCAGCCTTGCTGGTATGCACAAGCAAACTCAGCATTAAAGGCATAGAACAAATAAATAATGCATGGAAACCCTAAATTGTAGATCACACATAGGCTTGTGCCAGCACCCAGGTCGTATCAACAGGACCTGCCCAGAACCCAGATTGCATTCACAGGACCTGCAAAGACCTAGATTGCATCCACAGGACATGCCTAGCATCCAGAATGGATGTATAGGACTTGCCATTTTTGTCCCAAACAGCCCCCCTATGCTATCTTTGCCCCAAACAGCTTGCATGAGCCATCTTTACCACAGTCTTTTTACCACCCGGGGAAGCAGGAACAAAGCAGGGTCATGTGAGGTAATGTAAAGTGACCCTGCTGTGTTTCTGTTTCTCCTGGGCAAAACACAGAGGTAAGCAGCGGACCCAGGGCCGGCGAAGTTTAAAACTTCGCCGATCGCCCGCTCACTCCACCTTTAAGACGTCTGCGGCGAGTCTCCCTGCTCTGCCACGTAGTGCCGGTTGTAATTCTGAGCGCCGGATTGACGCTCCAATATCGCGGCGCTCAGCTTTACCAACGGCACCTGAAGACCGAAGAAGGGAGCTCGCCGCAGAGGAGAGAGAGAGGGGCGCCGAGCGGGTAAACGAAAACCACTCGGCGCCCCTCTCTCTCTCTTCCGTTTCAAAAAAAAAAAACCGCTCGGGGCGGCAAAGTGCCGCCCCTTCTAAAGTGCCGCCTGGGGCAATTGCCCCAGTCTGCCCTATTGTAGGGCCGGCCCTGAGCGGACCCATACGGAAGTGATCTTAGGAGTCATCCAGGCCACTAGAGGGCCTTGTTGCAGTTGTCAAGGGACAGCTGCTATGGGCACCCCTGCCCCATATTAAAGATGGTGCCAGGATCATTAGAGCCATACTGAGCACCCCCTCAGCACTTTTGAGGATGGTTCAGTACAATTTATTGAAAAAATGGTATAACGCACATGAATATATATGCCATATCATTACGTTAGCTTGTTCTTTCTTTTTCTCTTGTTTTTCTTATTACTTTTCTTACTTCTGATTTATAGGACAGTTTTAGTCAAGCTTATTTGGCAAAACAATGAATTTATGAATTGTTACAAATACACATTCTTATGTATTATTTGCTCACCTTTTTAATAAATTGAATGTTATACTTTTATTACTATTAAATATGTATTATTTTTATTTGCAACAGTCCATATCCAAATTTGTTAGCGTTCACACCAATCAAATTATTTACATGATGTCATCATTATGACGGGTATTGGTTGACAGAAATATAAAAGGCTAAACCAAATATATTTTAGTAAATTGTAACCACTACAGCATAAATAGATACATATCCATGACACAGGATACATATATGTATTATTATTTATTTAAAACCATGAATCAGTTGCATGTGATAATTTCATTTAAATATGAGCATTGTAAAAAACTTTGTACCAGTATTGTGACACATGACTAATTATGGAGCTTATCAATCTTGATGTCTTGACAATATGTCAAAAAATACTTAACATGTTTAAGTCTGGGTCAAAGCTTACCATAGTTAAGGAATATGCACGAGTTCAATACCTTTAAATAAAGCTGTGAAGAGTGAAATTAGTGGCATCAACATGAATTACAAATAGTTGCTCTCCACTAAAAGGTTCAGGAGTACAAAAATGGGGGAGCAGATTGCCCTGTCAGATGATCAAGCCTCCAAGCGTCCGCACATTGGACCAGTTCCAAGATCTCTGATCTGTGATGCCTCAGCAAAGCCTCAATAGACTTTAATAAAACACGTGCAATGCCTAAGGAATGCCACTAGAATATGATGTCATATCCCGGCACTTCATTTCATACATTTTATTACCCTTGGGCCAACCACGGAAGGGGAGGCAGCTGGGGCTGCTTTTGAATGTGTTGTGTCTGTCAATTAAACAACCTGGTACATTGTTTTTACTTAAAGTTTCAATCTGTGAACATTAGTTCACCAGATCGCTATAAAATACCATGCAGAAACCCATGTCAGAACAGAAAATACATATGGCAATTGGGAATATTAAACGAAAAACATATCTTATGGACTTTTGCATTACCATTCTCCCCGTCAGACTTTCTTTCGTGGTCAGTGTCCGTCAGGGATAATGCAGAATTGGCTCGACTTGACATGCAGGAGCTGTGTTCTGATTTCATTTCTCTCATCCACATCCTCAGGGCACGATCTGGCGAAGGAGCGCCTTCTGTCTCTGTATCTACATCAGAACCCATTTCGATTGGGTAGCCATGCTCAGAAACACTGTGTAGGTTGGTCTGATAGCCAGAACATAGTATGTGTGGAGCTTCACAGAATTCCATCTCTGAAAGAAATAAGGACCATCATTCTGTCAAAAGTAGAACACAATTGTTAGATTACAACATTCTGTTACTTTAAGCTGGTGCTACAAATGCTGTCCTTGAAGAACATATTACCGTATAAAAAAAATCAGTATAAATAATGTATTACTAGGAATGTATCTCTGTCTTAAAAAAACATTATGTCATCAATATATTTTTAAAACAATGTACAAAGTTGACAAACATATCAAAGTTGATTTTATGACTTTAAATGTGTAGTATTCATTAATATGTCTTGAAAAAAGGTGTTGATATACTGATTATGTTCATGGCATTTTCAGGTAATCATGTGCTGCATATACTGTTTCCATCAATTAAACACAATGGGAATTCTATAAGTAATTTTAGCAAATACAAAGATAAGTATTTATAAGCATTTGTTAATCTGTATTTTTAAACAAATTGTAATTTTCATAATTTAACTGTTCTGTACAAAGTGAAATTCACCAGATGAACGACATGGTTGTCAGGGATCTGTCCCAAGTTATGTTCGAGAGACAGGGGGAGCTGCAGAATGACAATTGCGTGTGTAACCGGGCGTGCAAAATAATCCAAAAGTCCTGTTTTCCAGTATCCCGTCGAGCAGCTCCACTATTCCACTTTAGAGGCTAGTTAGATCATGGGTCAGTTGGAAAGATTTGAGGATTAGAGGGTCTCCCCTGACTGACCAAGCTGGCAGTGAAATAAATAGACACCCGTATTGTTTTTATTAACATTTATACATTTTTCTTATTATTTTCTTATGGTTTATTGAGAATAAGCAGGGTCACGATGGGTAAACAGCGTGGCTCTTATAATGAAAGGTTTTAATTAGTACAGTTTGCATGACATTATGCCTCCACTGAAGCCACATTCTGCCCCATGAGAAAATGTGGTCACTCTAGCATTAACGCATAGACATATAATAAGTACTCATGTACCCATGTATTAAGTGCAACAATCCATGTGATATAATTTGTTGCTGCTACCAAGCAGGCAGCTGAAGAGTTAAGTCCATTTTCATGCCTGTTGTACTTTGTATGCATCGTACTCGCTTTTTATTAAGAGCTATAGCTTCACTTTCATACTCTTTCTGCAGCGGTCACAGTATTTTCCTGCTAATGGCATCTCAGTATCTCAGCAATCTTCCAAATAGCTACATTATGAACAGAATCTGACTTCATAAAAGTGATTTTGTGCTTCTAACTTGTTCTTAATAAAAAGTAGATGCAGATTTGTGTTAATCACAATGCAATCAAAGTATTGGTATACAGCTCTAGGGTTTGTCTGATGATTGTGAGAATAACTAGTAGAGTCATTTGCTTCATTCCAAGTTATTTGTTTTGTTTTAGCTTGTACTTCTATAAGTTTCCCTAGCGAAAGTAGCATTGCTAATAAACAGTATATGTATCACTTTCCATGTAATACACACAAATCAGAAATGGTTCATAATATAAATACCCATATTTTGCCTGCCCAACCCAGGCCATTCCTTAAAAAGGTGGTATGTTTGTCTGGTTAGGTTATTAGTGTGTATCCAGGCATGTTAGCATGTGTGTGTATATGTCAGTGTATGAACATGTGCCTTTGTCCGTTTGTATACGTCTGAGTGTGTGTGTCTGGGTATGTTAGTGTGTGTATGGGTATATTAATAATAGTGTATGGGTGTGTATATGTGTGTATTTATGTATGGGAATGTTAGTGTATGGGTCTGTTAGTAAGTGAGTCTGGGTATGTGTGTCTGGGTGTGTTAGTGAAATTGTATGTCTGGATATATAAATATGTGTGTGTGGCTGGGTATGTTAGTGTGTATGTCTGGTTGTGTTAGTGTATGTGTCTGGGTATGTTTATGTGAATGTCTATGTGCTAGTGTGTATGCATTTGTGTTAGCATTGAGTGTATCTGTGTGTTAGTGTGAGAGGCTGGGTGTGTGTTATTGTTGATATATATAGTTGTGTCCGTGTGTGTATATTTGTGGGATCCACTCATGTCTTCATCTTAGCATTCTCATGTTCATATTTCTCATATATGCTCATGATTATTTCTTGATGTTCCACTCTTAAGTTCTATAGCTTGGAATGAATACTTAAGAAGATGTCAGCGTCCTTTGGAAACAGGTTAAAAGCATAGAAACATGGAATTTGACAGCTGATAAAGCTCCGTCCAGCCGATCTAGTCTCCCCATTTTTTATGCAGCATATGTACAATCCTTGTGAAATTACTGAAATAAATATGAACACCCAAAAATTCCTTGTTATGTGGCTGTAGTATAGGCAAAAAGGGTATATTAAGAAGAAGGTCCTACTATTTGTATGATGTGAGTGAGGGCACAATCCCAATGATATAGGAGAAAAGCCATGTTAGCCAGCATGGTTCCACTTGAGGACAATTCTTGATGTAATGTTAAAGAAAGCTCGATCACTAAAGGAAAGGAAGACATTGGCGATAAACTAGCTGGAGCCCACAAGGCTTGTCCATCTTTATCAGGGTTCTACTAACTTAAGGATATTGACCTTTCCGGCATTTCTGTTGTTACATGTATAGATATTTAATTTAAAATATGTTACATATACCATTCTATTTATAATTATCAAGATATGAAAACAACCTCATCCTTCATTACAGCCTTTTTCTAATCCCTTTAATTCATCCTGTCATTCATCTTAGATTACCTCCCTAATTTTTTTCATCCACGCCTCCTTCCTTTCCTTTTTCCATTCCTCCTTTCATCATTTGCACCCTTTACGGATTGCTTGCTTGTTTCTTTCATTATTTTAATGATCCTTTTTATTATGTGAGTTCCTTCCTCTTTCTTCGGTGTTCACACTCTATTATGATTTTTTACAGCAATTACAATACAATGGTATTGGTGTAGACCACACACAGATGTATACTCATTATAAGCACTTATGTATTGATTATACATCACCGTTATACTTTTATGATAATATTAATCAAGTCTAGCACCTGTAACAACTTGTTGTGGGATTTTCTAAAATCTTTAAGGCAATGCGCCAGGAACACAGTAAAGGTTCTACTTGTCATCCTTCAGGATTTCCTAATTCCTAAACTCTGATTCTTGAATATTCCGTGTTTCCTATAACATTCATAACTTCTATCCCACAATTCTACATATGCCATGTTCCGAGCCTACAGACTCCTATGCTTTAAGAAGAGTCTCACCCGATATCATCATAAAGCTATTTAATCTATATACATGGGTTTTAGATGTCTTGGTTGGCTTCATTAATTGAAATACAGATTTTTGGTTTTGAAAGCAGCTTTTTTTGCTTTTTATAAATGTATTTAGAATCCGTCGATTCTAGTCACACAGGAAGGCTGGTAACATTAATTCCAACAACATGACTCAGAAATAAAACAACCCATAGTGTATTTTGAAGACAATGGGGTTGATTTAATAACCTGACTAAAGTGTTATTTGCAACAACGGTGATAAAAATGCAGTAAACAATTCAATGGCCTGACTGCATGCAAATGCTACATTCAAACCATAGAAAACCCTGCCCAAAAAGCATTTCAATGAGGTAAGCAACTCAATAATTGATACCTCCTTAGTCATTATCGAGTTAGCTGTGATTCTAGAATAATTGTCTCAACCAATTCAAATTAGAAACGTGTGATTCTTCTCATTAATGTTGTTTCTGTAAGTCAAATTGCTATATAATGCACTCTTTGTTATGTCCTGTTTACCCTTTGTACAGCGCTGCAGAATATAATGATGCTATTTAAAACAATAATAATAATAATAATAATGATAATAATATGTTTATTATTCTCAGAACTGGAAACTGAGTGTTTCTATATTGATTTAATACATGGTTGACCTATTTCAGATAGTCTGTTGAACGGTTTCCATCCCAATTAACTGTAATCCTAATTTGCTGTGTCAAGAGGGTGCTCCAACATGGACCATACCACAATATGGTGTGACTAGGTGACATAATCGCTTTCTGCATTTTGGCTGAGAACGCTCGTTGTTGTGCATTTAGTCAGGACCATTGAATTGTTCCACACAATAATATACAGAACAAACACTCTTTACTTTCCAACAACTACCAAATTGAGTCAGGAGTATTGAATTGTGCCCCATATGTCTAATGCGTACTATCCAGTTTTGTCTAAAATCAAAACAGAAAAAAACCCAAATATTAAAAGATCACAGGGATGGCCGAGTGCATGAGAAATTCTTCCTAAAGTCCTTGTCACTGTAGATACCCTGATGGTAAAACACACAATAGATCTTAAAAAATTGCCCCTCTCACACCCCTTGCAAATTAAACGAGATATTAACCCCTTAATGACAAAGCCCGTACATGTACGGGCTCGAAATGCATTGTTTTCAATGGGTTTAGAGACCGCCTATTGTCCTTAAGGGGTTAAAACATATCTATGGAATTAATCGGCTAGTTTTCTATTAAGTCAGTGAGTTCCCCTCTAAACATATAGACTCGTACCATACACAGCAAGAAAAACTCAGTGGGAGGCCCCGTTATTGAAAGCACATAGATATTAAACCATGGGACAGCAAAGGTCAACACAATAAGCGGTGCAAAGGTATCTGACCCCAGAAGACATGCGCATATTAACTAACTACTCTAGCATTCAGTTGTTCAGATATACCTACACATGGTTTGCCTTCTTTATAATATTCTGGGTCATACGGGGATTATTCATGCTAAATGATAAATTCCACTTAGACATTCTCTAGAAAAATGCTATCATTTACTCTTATTCCTTTAAACTTTTCACATAACACATTGCTTTTCACACGAATTGCATTCTAATTTGTGCTGGCTAATTATTTAAATGACAAATAAAATCCTATTTTTAGCAAATATAATTAAACTGTACGCATGTTGTGAAAGTTAAAAGAAAACGAAGCTAAAGCTAAAGCAGAAAAGCAAATTGCTTCTACCTTTTTTAGATAATACTACCTATTTAAAAATGTTCCAGAGCAAAAAACAAAAAAAGTTATTATGTTCTCTTCCAAGTGTTTCTGAAGCAGACTGAGATGCTTCATGTTATTTGTTTCCATTCAATTGAAGCCGAGTCTCTGGGCTTCAATTATGGTTTGATTATGAATATAGAAAAACAATTAGGTCATGTAAAATATTCAGTCTGACAATTATAAGTGACAGTGACTAAATGACCTTTAGAGCAAGGACCATTATTTGTTGCCTAATCACTCTCCAGCTCTGGAAGTAACCAACAGAGATAAAGATGTCCCTTCTGATCCATTAGCTGAAGCCATAAAATTATAACTACACAACATTCACAAATACTCTCTCGGGCTTAAATGGCTTTTCACCTTATTACAGGCAAATTGTCCTTTATGGACTGAACATTTTTTTAAACATTTCCTATTAGCGGCTACAATGTTTAATTGATCATAAAAACAATAGCAATGGTTAAATAGAACATCGGCTGAAGACAGTGAATGAGGATGCAAGCCTTGAAATTCTAAAACTAAAAGTTACCAACAATACACCCTTTCCTTGCAATAAACTCACAAGATCCATGAAGCAACTGCGTTTCTAAAAGTTAGAGATATGCTGCGCAGAGGCAGACTGAAGGAGACATTATGGAGTTCCAATCAAATATTTCAGGATTATGATGACATAAACAGCAAATCTCTAAGGTTGATTGTGGCTTGCCTTATATATATATTAACTAGTACTGTAGTACCACGTAGCAGACGGACAATAATCATTCCTGGGAACTCTCTGGGATTGACTCAGAGTCTCCGGGTGAAGCGCTCCTTCCCTGGGTATATGAGTGACTTTGCCCTACCCACTTCCCCGGCCTACATAAAACAATCGGGGCTAGCCGTGTCTCTATCCACAACTACAACCATCCCACACAAAGCCAGTATCTATTAAACAAATGGCTAGCCTCATCCCCTCAAACAATCACCTCCATATAACCAACCTTGGGAGGATTCAGGTATTGACACCGTGCCAAGATTTACAGACATCAGTGGAGTAAACTGGTTTTATCTCTCTGCTCCCCTACTTTAGGGAAAATCAGTGGTGGTTTTCGACAGTACAACTGACCAAGTGCATGTAAAGCCAATATATTACTGCTTTCACAAAGATTTCTCCCCTGTCGCAAGATTCAGAACCAAGCCTTCTCCCTTCCCACATTACGCAATAAAATGCTAGCCTACTGTTACTGTTGATTTTTTCCTAGAAATAATTAATCATGGAAACTTTAGCCCATTCTTATTTTTGTCAGAAATACTAAATGCTCATGTCACAACAAAAGCAGTCACTGATGTTGTTGACATAAAAACTGATGGAACTATATGATTTAGGGAACATTAAAACTTCAGATATATTGGTTCTTAAAAGTTTATGTTTTGTTTTCATGTGATTAACCCCTCATGTGTTACATGGCAAAGTTACATGACCTCTACGAAATAAAAAAACAACCAGCAAAAAAACAGAACTTATCTATATTAAGCCAAAGTAAGCAGATTTTCTTTTTTTGGACATTTAATGAAAAAATCTATGACATAGGGAACATAACACCTTCAGATCTTTTGGATCTTTTCTTTTCAAAGACTTTGCTAGGTGCGACTGTAGTCCTTTTAAAATTACAGTTCCCTGTGACTGCATCTATTTAAAACAATTTTATTCAAAGTAATGACTGAAGCCGTATCGCGGAAAAGGTGATGTGTTATGTATACATGAAAGAAATTCTCAGAAATGTACAACAACTGCTTTGAAGATCAATGATTAGACTCAAATTTTGTGACATGAATTACACGCCGTGCTATGTTTTTCCATTACAGAAGATAGCCAGTAATAATCTTTCACTATCTGCAAGATCTGAAAGGAACGCATCCCATGTGTGAATCTGCAGATCAACGTTTTTCTCCTGTGTTAGCGGGATACACAAACTTTGAAATGCTGCTTATTTACATCACAGAATTTTTAATACATTTAATCACCTAAATGGGGTCGTTTTGTAGCAGTTATTTCATTTTATCTCCTTCTTCAAAGGGAAAGTGACTAAAAACTGAAAATCAAACCATATTGGGTTCCAAAAAAGACAAGTAAGTAAAATGCATGGAAAAAAGCTACTTAGGTAATAGGCAATACAATGTATGCGGGGCTCTTTTAGGTGAGTAGTTTCGTGGCGGTATGGGGCTGGTTGTATATATATATCGACAGGCTAGACAGCCTTGAGTAAGTGGTAAGCGGGAGAGAAATAGGCAGGGAGTAAGCTGAAAGTGGTAGGGAGTGGAGATGGACAAATGCCTCTCCCCTTCCTGGAGAAAGAAGAAACTGACCTGGAGGCGTCAAATGTGTGTTAACATGGGTGTGCATGTGTTAGTATGAGTATGTATAGGCACGTGTATGTGTGCTACTGTGTTAGTTAGTTACTGGGAGTGGTCGAGGGGTCAAGGGCCAGCCCTCCCCTGAATGTGGCCAAGAACCTCATGTTTATACTAATGACTGTCCTTCATCTTGCTTTGTAGAGACCAACATTAAAACCTTCTCCAAAATATATTTATCATAGCCAAGCTAGAAAAGTGTAGATTGTCTTTGGCATATTTATCTTTTTACGATTAAACATTAGAATTGATGCTGGTAAGGCAATCAATTAAAACACACAAATCGGAAATATTTGACACATCAGCTTCTATAAGACACATTGCTCGCGAATCATATATCTTGCTCAGTGTAAAGTACCTTTAGTCTATAAAACTTGGATGAATTCATAAGTATTAGCTCAGCATCACTGGTTTTCTTCTGCAGCTTTATTCTGCATTCTATATGTTGTTTCATGAATATTTTCACAGGATAGATTATATATTGTAAGCTCTTGAGCAGGGCCCTCATAGGTTCCACCGTTACACTCTTGGAACTTTGTGTAAAGTACCATAAGGCTAGATGGCATGTTCATGGGCAGGGCTCTCAACTCCTGCTGTGTCTGTATGTGTTAACGTATATTTGTTATGTATGTGTAAACTGTCTTCATTAAATTACACGGTGCTGCATAATTTATTAGCACTTAATAAATAAAAGTTTATAATAATAATAATAAAGATATTATAACATTTTACAAATATCTGTTCTTT
>VKOC01006060.1:0-30906 GCA_009364415.1 Spea multiplicata
ATAGCCCCAGACCAGTCAGGGTGCCTATGCTGACTCCTGCCCACTGCCAAAAAAGCCTACAATGGGAACATGAGCATAAGAACTGGACCACGGAGCAATTGAAAAAGGTGGCGTGGTCTGTTGAATTACCTTTTCTTTTACATCACATGTATGGCTGTGTACGTTGCTTACCTAGAGAACACATGCCACCGCGATGTATCCATGGAGACTCCACCTCACAACTTACAGAATAAAAAGGATCTGCTACTAACATCTTGGTTCCATATACCACAGCACACCTTCAGAGGTCCAGTGAACCTGACGAGTTAGGGCTGTTTTGGCGGCAAAAGGGGGACCTACACAATATAAGGCAGGTGGTCATAATGTTATGGCTGATCGGTGTATGTACACTCTGCAGTCATTGGGAGTAGCTGGATTAATTTTCTTTTATGATGACCCCTTTTCCTTGGGCTGAAAATTAGGATCGATGACTTTGCAGACCATTGATAGAAAGGCTTTGAAAAGGTAAGGGATGACATTTAGTGCCAAGAGGGTGGATAGTGATTTCTTTCACTGTATTGTACACAAAGTGTGATTGGATGTACTTCATCCACCGCTTATGGGACAATGGGATCAGGTATGTAGGTCTTTTTATGTTCTTTTTTTTTTACTGCCTCCTCTATACCACAGGGTAAGGATAGAGGGAAAGAGATTTACATGATACGGTTCATGCCTATCCAAATGTCCAAATATTCAAATTTTTATCCTTATCACCACGGTGGGAAGGGCTGGGGCAGGGTAAAGGATGCCCATCAAAGGTAGTTTTTTGAACCCCATTCTACTGTGAACAGGATGAGATGGAGGCATGGCTTCTGGTCTGTGCATCCCATTCCTCTGAGCAGGGGTGAAGGGTACATGAATGAATGATATATAAAAGTTCATTTGCAGACACTTGCATGTACTTGCTAACATATTCAGTAAATATGTAAGTTGTTTTGTGTGTGTTAGCATGGGAGAGCATGCAACCTCAGTCATGTCAGGTCAGTCAAGTTAACCCTCAGATGAGATTGCATTGTGGGATTTAAGGAAATAAAGATACTGGTAAAGATTTGCTGGTGGTTTGAGACATTTATGTTTCAAATGTTTGTCTTCACAGAATAAATATATATTCCAGTGTAAAATCTAAAGCCCTTCAAATGAGTTTTCTTCATGAAAAATATATTTCAAAGTGCGTAATAATCTCAAATTAAAAAAAATCATCTCAAAAAAATATCTTATCAATTGTATTGTGTGTTTCTCTTCACAAGGTTAGAAATTTAACCAAGTACATATTTTACCTAATTAAATCTCTTGAATATTGATATATCTAATCTTAGTATAAATGCAGGATTCATCAGAGTGCATAGTTATATCAATTTAACCACTACCATCATAGTTATATAATAGATTAGAACCTTAAATCAGTCAAGTGTAATCTTATCATTTCTGTTGTGTAGAAATATACATTTCATCATAATCTTAATTTTTTAAATTAACATTAATTTAAGTATGTATCTTCACAGTGGTAATGTTTTAGTGAAGCCCTAGAAACAAGGACATATTATAGTTATAATACCATTACATTTACAGTTATTACCTGATGAGAATCTGAAATCAATTAAGTGTAATAATTGCACTATACCTATATATTCATTGAAAATTGCATAGCAAAGAACTCCCAAGTGGTTGTATTGAGTTTACTTTCACAAAATTTGACCTTGTGCTTAAGTTCCGCTTATGTTCCCTAGTAATACCCCAGGAGCTGTCTAAAAACCTTTGAATAAATTATCTCACTGCAGGTAAAGGTTTAATCGAGGTGAATAGTTATATCAATTTAATCACTATCACTATAGTGATAACATGATGAGATTGTAAAATCAATTATGTGTATTATTAACTACATATTAATCAGAAATGCATAGAAATATACATTTCAGCATAGTGCTTTATCATCTTAATTTAACTAAAGTATTATTATTATTTTATTATTTATTGTTATATATAGCGCCATCAAATTCCTTAGCGCTGTACAATGGGTTGACAGGACATAACAAGTAGTATGTAACATAACAAATTGACTAACAGAGACAACAGGCCCTGCTCAAACGAGCTTACAATCTAGAGGAATTTAGGGTGTATGACACAATAGGTAAAAGGTAATTGTATTAACAATAGGCACTGTTAGGGATAGACCAGCCACACTAGTAAAAGTATTGCAAGAGAGGGACTAGGAAAGGTGTGCTAAAGGAATATGGGAGGGCGTTAGTGTGCTATGTTGTAAGCATCCTTAAAGAAGTGGGTCTTGAGGGATTTTTTAAAGGAATAAAGGCAGGGGTAGAGACGGATAGACCGGGGGAGGGCATTCCAGAGGATAGGGACAGCCCTTGAAAAATCTTGTAAGTGGGCATGAGAGCTACAAATCAGAGGAGAGGATAGAAGGAGATCTTTGGATGACCGGAGAGACCGGTTAGGAGTGTATTTAGAGATGAGTGAGGAGATGTAGGGAGGGGAACCACTGTGAAGGGCTTTGAAAATAATGAAGAGTGATGATTTTTTAAATGAATCCTGAAGCGCACAGGCAGCCAGTGGAGAGCCGTTAGTAAAGTGATGTGAGAGGTAAGTCTTGCAGCAGCATTCATGGTGGATTGTAGAGGGGTGAGAAGGTTAAGGAGACCGGCTAAGACAGAGTTACAGTAGTCAAGACGGGAGATAATCAGGGCATGGACAAGAGCCTTAGTGGCATGCTGTGTTAGGAAGGGACGGATGCAGGCAATGTTTTTAAGATGTAGGCAACAGTTTTTAGAGACAGACTGTATATGGGGTGTGAATGAAAGGTCGGAGTCAGCGTGCATGAGTAGACGGGGAGATTATAGCACCATTGAGGGAGATACATGGGGGAATCTTAGCATTGGAGGGAGGGAAGATGAGGAGTTTTGGAGAGGTTAATTTTCAAGAAACGTGCAGACACCCAGGTAGAGACAGATGCAAGAACCCGTAAATACAAAACATATTAATGTAGAGCTGCATTTGTCCAGTGTTATGTCCACACATCGTTAAATACAATTTCGGCCAATGTTCTTTTCTTTCAGCCATTTTCCACATCCAGCATCTCTATCTGGTTATTTTCAAGTTTTTTGGGGGGGAAGCGTCATTAATACTTTACCTTATGTTGTCTCAGAGTCTTTAATACCAGCATTTCCTCCAGCATCTAGTATAAAATGAGAGATTGGTAAAAATATTTATGTTCCTAAAAGTAAGGTCATTACGGTTATTTCCTCTGCTGGCTTTGTTCTTTAAGCTAAGGCAAACAATTCACTATGACATCTCTAGGCACATGGTCTGGAATACCCTTTGGTTTGATGAGGTGGCAGAACTTTTCTATATGGGCAGATTGATTGTCAGCCTTTTTGTCCTTGTGATTGAACAATTCCAAAAGGAAATCATAAAGTTTGTTAGTGGTGTATGTTTCCAGGTTATTCCTAAATAAGAAACTACCTTTACCATTAGGGACATTTTGGGCATGGCATTTAGCCAGAAAGGGAACTGGCAGGGGAAAGAATTTGACTGGCACCAACATTAACAGCAAACAGGGTGGGCAATTGGTGACCCACAACCTGTTTAATCCCCCGGGCAAAGAATCCAAACACTGCCAGGCCATGACATTTGGGGGGCGACTACCTTACTATTTACTGTTAAATTATATTATTTCATTAATAATACCAATAGTTCATCTTAACTAATTTATTGACTGACTGACTGACTGCCCTGAAATGACAAAATCAAGTCTTACAAATTATTTTAAAAAACTAAGGGAAGACAGGGCAGACAGTAGGCATAGACACTGACGGACCAGGGCAAGGGCACTGTGTACAGCAAACTGTCAGTTCAACAGCACTACACAGTTGATCATTTGGCAGAGGCAACAAGATAAAAAATCGTACATCAGTAGAGTACACTTTGAGAAATGGCAGTCTGAGGCTTACTAGTCACACACGGAACAATATCTCATGCAGCACAGCATTGTTATAAATGCAGTCACAGTAAAAATGAATGGATCCCCTGCAAGCTCTGCTCTTATATAGGCTCTTTTCTGTTTCAAAAAAATGCAGCACAGACATTGGATGAGCCCTAAGCATGATGTCACAAGAGTGAGTTGATTGGACAAGCGAAGAACAGCTCACCCAATTAATGTCCCTCTTTCTCTTTCAAGAAATGGCGGGGGCAACACAAAAACGGACACGAAGAGACGAAGATCCTTCATGTTGTGCGTCTTCAACTTCGTGTATGTTTATCTGCTGCCATATTCGTTTATTTGATAGTAGGTTTGAACAACGAAAACGCAACATTCGTGTTCATTTTTATGTTCTCTCGAATATAGCGCACAAGTCTAATAATATTGTACCTTGCTGCAAAGGTGATAAAGTGAAACACAAAACTTCAAATTATAATGCATAACCATATATAGTCAGAGAGAAAGGTATAAACACCTTCTCAAATTCTTCGAAGGGTAGTTAACAAAAAAATAAAAACACAAAACCACAGTGCAAACTGATGGAACATGGTAGTTGGGGAAAAAAATGAAATGGCACTCACAAACAATGTTCCAAAGACATGGAGCTATGTATGAAAGCAGAATGAATTGACCAAACAGGCAGCAAACAGGTAGGTAAATGAGAAATGAACTTGTATTCATAGATATTCACTTATTACACTTATTACAGCCAAAGACTTCAATGTACGTGGAGAGCGCAGATGATTACCACTCTATAGGCAGATATGCAGACACTTATACACACACATCCTTTTTAACCCTTTTGCGTCCCAAACTTGTATAAAATGTATGAATTTTAAAGCTTGTACCAATCTTGCAGAATACTGCAGACGGATAAGCATTTCTGCACCTCTCTTTCTCTTTCTTTGTCCAGGAGTGCATGCCACATTATATTTATTCTTATTTTTTATATGCTTTAGGTAACTGCGCAGGCAACCTGTATTACCCTCACAGCTATGAGTGTTGACCGGTGTTATGTAACAGTATGCCCTCTACAATCACTGCGTTACCGGACACCCCGTCTGGCCATGACTGTCAGTCTTGGCATTTGGATAGGTAACTTGCCACGCAACCTTATTTTGTTTTAGAAGTGACATATCATTGTAACATAATTTACATGTTATTGGTGCTTAAAAACTCTTACACTGCTTGAATTCCTGAACACCCATTTGGGCATTATTATTTTGGATGTATCAATGCTAGCACAACCATAACCACTGGAGTGCAGAAGTATACCTAGGGATTTGCCCTAGTGTGGCCACATCAGCCATGTTTTCCAGGACCCACATCATTTTTACATATTGCTGACCAGCCCAGATAAAATGTTGCCCTGCAGTATGGGGGCCATATAACTGATAATTGGTTCCCTTCCATAAGTCTATACATCCCACATACTGCAGGGTAGCTTTTTATCTGGGCTGATCAGCAATATGTAAAAAAATATATGCGTCCTGGAAAACATGGACGATGTGGTCACCCTAGTCTGCCCAGACCCTGCATGGAGGTCTATGTCATATACTGGGATAAGAAACAAATTCAAAAAGATCTAAAAAGGTGCCCAAACATCTCATGCCCTCCTACTAGAAACATAACAATGCTGCCCCACAATCAAATAATAATAACAAATAATTAAGGGAGTATTTTGGCACTTCAAAATATAAAACAAACTATGTATGTGTGGAACAACTGTGCTACGAGTATGTTCTGATACAACTAAGGGTTTTTTTCGGCAGTGACACCTAACCTAAGCAGTGGAGAAATCTTAGGTAAAATTACACATTTTTAGAAAATATGGTGAAAAATGCTACAAGCGTTTGAATCTAACAATGTAAAACCAGACAACCATTTTAGTAAGAGCTGATTTCTAACTTGATTACAGTTGGGTTGCCACTTTGGTTCAGGCTTACCTGAAGTAAGGAGGGAGTGGTTTAAAAGTAAATTGGAAAGAGTTTGGTTATGTGAGGGGGAAATTTCGATGGATAGAGGTGGTTCTATAGATGTGAGGAGCACTATTTAATTTGTAGCACTCTGCCTTAGCACCATCAAATGCTGTATGTAACTTGAGTCCACATGCAAGACTTGACATTATACATGGAAACTATGCATGTCAAAACAAATGGGAGGTATCCAACAGGTGATGGGGATCCATCAATGTCCTCGTGAAATTAACTTTCTGAAGCAAAATCAATGAGCTGACCCCATTTTATAAGCAGTGATAACAATTATATAAAATAATGAAGGTGTTTGCATGCTTACAGCTTATTCTGTACCTATATCAGCTTGCCAACACACAGGAATAATAATTCAGTCTTTTCTTACATCCAATCACGGTCAGTTAAAAAAAACTTCCTGACTTTTCCCGGGAGAAAATAGTGCTCCACCGTTTAAACCTTTAAAGAAGGATGAGGTGTAGACAGAGAGAAGAATGGGGGTCTACATGAGAGATAGTAGCAGTGTGAGGGAGGCGAGATGACAAATGGTACACTGCAAGTTCAGAGATTTCACAATGTAGATGTTTTGCATTCTTAGTAATATAGTCAACCTCCTCTGATTCCAGGTTCCTTTTTACTGTCTATTCCGTTTGCTATGTACCAAAATGTAAGCACTGGATACTGGTATGGGCCACAGACATTTTGCACTGAAGCTTTTCCTACGGTCATCCATCAGAAAGCCTTCATACTATACACATTTCTTGCTGTGTATCTTTTGCCTCTGATCACAATTATTGTCTGTTATGCATTCATGCTAAAACGAATGGGCAGACCTGTGGTAGAACCCACCGATAACAATTATCAGGTAGGTGCTGCATTAATGTATTCTATTTTAATGTAATTTAGTAAACATGTATGTATATTAACCTCTTAAAACCGTCATGACATTCTATGCCATTGTGAAAAAAATGTGCACAAAAAACAGCAAATAACATCATGAAGTAAATAGCAGAGTGAGCTCCTGTGTGAAGCGCTACATTGTGTTTCAACGAGAGTAGGGAGGACGCTGATCTGTTATACAGTTACAATGAAAAAAGTTCCAATTGACTTATCAGGAATTAAGTTTGTGGGTAGCTAATCAGTATTTAGCAGAACACCCTAACTCATTTGATTGTATAGCTCTAAACCTTCCTATTGGAATAAAACCCTTACCCTAGTTACTCCTATTTTTGCAGTAGTGATGACCAGGGATATATTTCTCATTTGAAATATTTTTTTTTCACTTTTTTGTGCCCTCCCTGAACTGACCCATTGTATGTGCCCATGGCCTTTGGGATGTACAGAAATACAGTAAAGGTCTCCCAAAGTGGTTGGGACAGGCCAGACATAGTCTGGGTTCTGTGATGGCATTCCACTATAATGAGTTGTTGGCATTCAAGTACGAGGACACAAGGATGTGTGTAGGGCTTCAACTAACGATTATTTTCATAATCGATTAGTTGGCCGATGAATCGATTAATCTGATAAACGAAAAATGTACATTTATTTTTTATTTAAAATAAGTTAGTGAACAAACTGGATGTTAAAATCAAACAGCAGAATCCCAACCTGCCACCCTGTATGCTTTATACTCCCCTGATATGCCTTATATCCCCTGATATGCTACTCTGCCCCCTAGATATGCCCTTCTGCCCCCAGATATGTTTTATACCCCTATATGCCAAAGTACCCTCTGATATGCCTTATACCACAGATATGCCACTCTGCCCCCCAAATATGCCTTATAACTATATGCCACTGTGCCCCCAGATATGCATATAACCCTGATATGCGCGTTCTGCCCTCCAGGATATGCCCTCTGCCCCAGATATGCCTTATACCCTTATATGCCACTCTGCTACCCCCAAATATGCCTTTATAACCCCCTATATGCCACTCTGCCCCTGATATGCTACTCAGTAACCCCCTCGTACTCCAGATTCCTTGGTCTCTAGTAGGAGCAGCCGGTGAATGCAATCCGCACAGACAAACCTCTGCTGCTGGCCGGTACTTTCGCTGGAGCTTCTATGACTGAGCGCCGGAAGGTCATGTGACGCCGAACTTCATTATAGAAGCCCCAGCTGAAGTGTCGGCAGTAGCGGAAGTTGTCTGCGCGCATCAGTACTTCCGGCTTTAATGGTGGATCACTGGAAGGCCATGTCACTCTGGTGCTCCATCATAGAAACCCCAGCATTTGCTCTGAAAAAACCCTCATCTTATATTTGATAAAATTGTTTCAACTAATCGATAAGGAAATTTGTTGGCAATGATTTTCATTATTGATTATTGTCGATTTTATCAATTCGTTGTTGCAGCCCTAGATGTGTGTATATTGTTTAAAAACTTGTTTTTGCATATCCTTTCTTGGTATAATGTTTTAAGTTTCTTAACCCCTTAAGGACAATGGGCGGTCCCTAAAAACGTTGAAAACAATGCATTTTGAGCCCGTACATGTACAGGCTTTGTCACTAAGAGGATAAATTAAAAATAAAGGAAACTTTGGTTTTTAGTTAGTCTACTTTTCAAGAATATATTGCAGGTCTAAAATGAGATGTGGCTGTTAAGGAATGCCAGGACAAAAATCATAAAAAAATGTTTGTGGGCAATGTCTGTTAACTAGAAGTGCAACAGAACAGATTGTTGCGATTTTCTATGTAAAAATAAAAAATCAGATTGCGTTTGTGAATAACACACCTTAATGTTATGGCTAATTTGTCCCAGTAAAATACTATGTGTTGTCTGCCCTCAAGTATTTTGTGCTGGTGGGCTGCTAAACAGTCCCAAATGAGACAAATAACATTTGAAAATGTAAAGTTTGTAAAAAGGAATGGTCATGTTCCATTTTGTGCCCCATAACTTCCAAAAAAACCATTAGAAAAACACATATGTTGGGTATTTTCAAAATCAAGACTAATACCGTATTTGCTTGATTGTAAGACAAGGTTTTTTTTCAGAGCAAATGCTCTTAAAAATAACCATCGTCTTATATTCGAGGTCGTCTTCTAATCAGACCTCAAGTAGAGGTCTGACTACAAGACTAAGATCCAGATCCCGGCAGAGCTGCAGTGGATCTTCCTCTCCGGCAGCCAGTGGAGGTCTGTGCGATGCGCACTGCTGCCGGCAGTACATCTAAGAATGGTATCTAAAGAAAGCTCTATCTGTCTTGTAAAAGAAAACATCTAATTTGTGTGGGTGTACAAAAATGAAAAAAGGAGAATCATGGGTAAAAAAACATAATTTAATTTAATGCTCAAAATATAAAATACTAGACTTGTGTGAGTGGACCAAAAACGATTCACATTTTCATTTAATTTTTGGTCCTTTTATTTTCGGACTAGTTAATGAAATTGGCAAATGGCTATGAATTGGCTATGAATCTAGATGCATAAGTCTACAAAATACCCTCTGTAAAGAAGGGGTTAAACTTTAAAAGAAAGACTTTTTGCAGCCTTCAAAATCAATTGTCCTGAAACACAAAATCAGTCACTTCTTGTTGCCATATAAACTGGAAAAAAAACCTTGTTAAACGGTTGTTATTTTTATTTGATTGAACTTTCATTAGAAAGAACAACAGGACTGATCTACTAAAGATTATTCTCCTAGCATATAAATGTTTTGTGAAGCAGCGCCTTCCCCCTTATTATCAGCGATGTTGCACCAAGTCATAAAGCCTTCTATATTACACCTGCTAGTAGGAAACAAGCATAAATTACTATTTTCATTCAGATTCCAGCTGTCAGGACCCGGGCCAGCAGGCCGGATAGTAGCCCAGTTGCAGGGGATACCAGGGGCTTTGTCTGTACCCCTTGATGCATCATGACTGGTAGCTAGGTATAGACACAACAGACAGAAAAGCAGGACTGGAATCAAGGAAAAAAGGGGAACTGTAGCAAGGACAGGTGAAACCAGAGTGGCAGGGCACACGACTAGGAAGCCCTTCGGCAGGGCACATGGCTAGGACTGTCATGGGCTTTGGTCTCTAGCACACTTTTCACTGATTTGCACATCTCCAGGACACACTCGGCCAGGATTTCTAGGACAGAGGATATCCCTGCGGACTCCTTGTAGTGGAGTTTGCATTCTGTCAGGACCCTGGCCAGTAGGTTGGGTAGGAGCTAAGTTGCAAGGGATACCAGGGACTCTGTCTGTACCCCTTGATGCATCATGACTGGTAGGTTGGTACAGACAGACACACAGCAGACAGAAAAGCAGGACTGGAATCAAAGAATAAAGGGGATCTGTAGCGAGGACAGGGGAACTGTAGCGAGGACAGGGGAAACCAAAGTGGCAGGGCACACAGCTTGGTAGCCTTCGGGCAGGGCACATGGCTAGGACGCCCTCAGGTAGGTGAGTCTGGGACACGCCTAGGTCTGGTACACAAAGCTGGATCATGAATGTAGCCAAGGTCATACATAAGAGATCAGAACAAAGTACATGGAGCTTTAGCTGCAAGCAGACTAACAGGAACCCAAGCCAAACAAAAAAAGGCCCTGACTGAAGGACAGAACAGGTATAAAAGGGCAGGGCTAAACTCAGGTAATGTGGCTCAGCTGTCCCAAGTAATTAGAAAGGTGTGCTCCTGAGAGGGAAGGGTGGCCACTAGTGGCTGCAGGTAGACATGACAATGAATAATTATCACATAGTCCAGGCTGGCAGGGTGGAACCCTAACACCTGCCATATGCATTTGCCCCTTTGCTTACAACTACAGTTGTGTGAAAAATAAAGTAAAAAAAAAGGGTGTACTTTCTTTTTCACATGACTGTATTTTCAGTACCAGAGATGGGATCGGACAAACACATCTCCGTGCACATGATATACAGTTATACTTACGGTCAGTAAGCTCTAGTGCGGGCTCTGAGAATGCTGTAGGCCTGGGCACCTGTGCTGAAAATACTCCTATCGATGATGCCTGGAAAGAATTGGCAGACTGTGGAAAAGGGGCAGCTGCTTTATATTTAAGTGCCTTATTTTTTCTTTTTTGATTACTGAAGAATGCATATTAAAGTTGGACTCTCAGGGACAGTAAACTGTCCCTTTAATCCCTTAAGGTCCAGGGCTATTATTTACCACTGGACCATAGCAGTTTTTGTGTTGTTCTCTTCAACTATAATTTCCCTATTTCTCATTTAAAGTACCCACAGAAATGATAGTTTTGGGACAAATATTGCTTTCTTTTTCAAAACTAAAAAGTGAGAAAGAAAACACATTTGTTCACAGTTTAAATCAAGGGGGGCTCCGGGTATGTGTATCAGATATGATTGACTTTTATAAAAAAATGACACAACCAACCCATTCATACCTGTTACAGTAAAATATCTATATAACTGTATCATTACTGAAAATTTGTTCATGTGTTTTTGTTTTTTTAATATAGGTCCATCTCTTGGCACAGAGATCCAACGGTGTCCGAGCAAGGGTCTCAAAGATGGTTGTCGTGGTTGTTTTACTTTTCACTATATGCTGGGGTCCAGTGCAGCTCTTCATTTTGTTCCAGGCTTTTGATTCAGGTTTTGAGAAAAGTTATGAGACATATAAACTTAAAATATTTGCTCACTGCATGTCCTATTCCAACTCTTCTGTTAACCCAATAGTCTATGCCTTTATGGGAAGTAACTTTAGGAATTCATTCAAGAAAGTATTTCCTTTCATATTTAAACAGAGAGTTGAGCCCTCCACGAGAGCAGATGATAATGCTGAGCTGCAGTTAGAAAGCTAGATTTTTACATCATATCAGTAACATTTGGGCCACCTAGTCTACTCATGCTGTAATAACATTCAACCGTAATCCTTGGTCTTTTTTATATTGAGAATAGTCTTATGCTTATCCCATGCTGTTAATTATCTCACTGTATTAACCCCACCACTTAAGTTGTTCCACTTAACCCTTTTTGATAAACTAAAATATCCTTACATTATATCCAAGCCTCTTACCCTCTTGTTCTTGTAACACTTCTCCTCCTTTTAAGTATACTTCCCTCTTTGTTAAACCTCGTTTGGCAGAATTCAAAGTATAGTACTTGAGGAGATATCGATAAGTGTACTAAATGCACTTATGGCATTTGTATTCAGTAACATCACATCCAGGTGCTCCGCCTATTAAGGTTGCGCTGAGCTGGTTGGAAATGAACTCTGGAGGCTGCGCCGACACTTTAGTAGGCTATGTGGAGACATCAGTAATCTCCCTTTTAACCATCCTGTAGAGCAAGTCTGATTGTTAAAGAGGGCTATTGACTTTATGTTATGCAGGAGAGGGAATGCTGCCCTCTGGGCCTGCCACCTTAGACCTATGCCAAGCTGGCTTGGGTGAGAATACGTTTCTACTTGTATTGTAATTTGAGTCCCCAAGGTGGAGCATTGGGAGAGCATGTCTTTTCCTCCACTTTACATATTCATAGTAGCTGCAATCCTGAATTAAAAGGCGTATATGATTTGGTTAATTTTGATTGTTATATTAAGGAAACAGTGTAGGCATCTTGAAAAGTAGTCAGGACTGACAAAATGCTTAGGTAGAGTTCAAGAGAGCTAGATTTTTTTTTTACATTTGTTTATGATTTGCTGAAAAATAAACCAGCACAGCTTAGTGAACACTGAATTATTTTGTATGGTGTCTGTTCAAAACCCTTAAAGAGAATGTCGGTTAAATGTGTACCCTGCACAACAGAAGGACTGCACTTTTGTCAAGGTATTTAAAGGTTTTTATTACACCCTCCCCTTTCTGTTATCTTCCAAGCTATAAATATTGATACCCTGCAGCCTTTCCTTTTATCTTTTTTAACTGCAAACCTTTTGCCATTTTAGTCCTTAACCAAACGCTCTTCAGACAGTATATGTCTGTTCGAAGACGGGGTCTAAAGGACTGTTGCCAATACCCTGAGGGAGGTCTGACCAGAGATCTGTAAAGTGGCATAACCAACTCCATAATAACAATACTAAAACAAATGTGTCCCATTACTGATCCCAGAGGTATCCCGCTAGTAACAAAACCATCTGTCGCCTCTTACTATACCATTGGCTTATGGATGTAACTTTTTAACTTTTTAACATTCACACAGTATATACAAAAACAGATATTAACAATGTAATTAACAGATATAGGAAAGGCTGAACTTGATGGACGCATGTCTTTTTTCAGCCTATGTAACTATGTAACTATGTAACACACAAACACTTCAATACACTAATGAGTCTTTTACAAGGGATTGTTTTAAATGCCTTACTAAAATCTACTGTCCCCAAGTAGTTTATGAAGGATACCCAAACATGCAGATTGGCCAAGCATCAATGCAAACAACGTATTATGAAATAAGTCTCTTCAAGGAAAATGTGGTTCTTATACCAGATAGGCAGGAACTTAATAAATGAATTATTTATTATGAAATAAAAATATTCACAGTATATACAAAAACAGATATTAACAATGTAATCACACCAAACAGATAAAAATAAAAGGGAGAAAAATTAATAGAAATCCTACTTACAGAAGTACTTGATTCTATTCCCGGGGGAGAATGGCGATTTATTGCAAAATTGGATATTGGATCCTCTGGGATGAACGGGGCGAGGAATAGGAGCGGCTACGAGATAGGGCCACCTATTTGACAGCTAGCAAAGGGATTTTTCCAGTTACAACACCCTACATCAAGAAAAGCTTGATATCTCAGGTTATGTTTTCAGATTCAGGCTTCTCAGAATTTCCTCTTTTTATAAACACCTTACATGGTCAGTCTGTGATCTTACCCTGCAGACTTTTATCTCTTAAATGATTGGAGATACCCCAATCTTGTATGTTGTCATATATACATATGAGGACCCCCAGATATTAATCCCTGGATCTATATTTAATCTTTTAAATATAACCTTCCGTAGAAAAGGGACTGAGTTTGTAGTTTGTTGGAGGGTTCTTTGCAGGGTCAAAATGGTGCCTTTCTTGCTAGGAGAGGTGTCAAATTTGCCACCTATGAATGGTTCAGGCAAAGTGTCTGTATGTGTCTGAGCATGTATGTATACGTGTGTTTGTGTGTGAGCATCTATGTATAAGTGTGTGAGCATGGATGGGAATGTGTGAGCATGGATGTGTATGTATGTGTGTGTGAGCATGGATGTATAAGGGTGTGTAAACATGTATGTGTAAACACGTGTTAGTGAGTATGTGTGCGCTTGTGTGTTGGTGTGAGTGCGTAAGTCTGTCCAAATAAGAAAGTGTGCCTAAAATGTGTGCCACTGCGTACGTAAATTATTGAGGGATGAAAGAAGAAAGAAGAGAGAAAGAGGAGGAGAGAGAATGAAAGATGAGGCAAAAGGAAAGACATTGTGGGGGGAGGTTAGAAATAGCAAGTCACTCACTGGTAGGTAACCTTTTGATGCAACATTCACAGGAACCAATGTTATCCCACTCTCCCACTAGCTCTATTAGGAGTTACTATGTCTAGTGTATGTATCCATTTTGATTCCTTCTGTAATAACTCTATCCCCCTCTGGGCATTAGGGCCCAGATAGTGTCTGCAGCATCACTATGTTTTTATTTCTAATGAGAGTCTTCAGAAATATTCTCTTTTAATGTTGTAATAGTTTTGCCGATATAGCGCTAGTCACATGGACACTTCAGAACCGGTCAGGCATGTATAGTAACCCTTAATCCAAGTCTCTGATTTTTATTCAACCCAGTTGTGTGATATTCTGTCACGTTCCACTTTACAAATTGCTTTCTTCACTTAAAAATATTTTTCTCTATACTAATGAGCACTTGTACTTTTATTTCAAAATCTATGTTTTAGTTTCCAAATGACATGCTAAAGTGCTTTTGTAACAAGAAAAAAGTCTATTGATTCCGCAAATAATTCACAGGCAAACAGATGTACTTTTAACAAGAGCAACACTCAATATGACTAATGCAGTGAAATATCTCTTTTTCCTTACATAAGATGCGAAAATACAATATATAGTATTTCATATTATAGATAGGTCAGTTTCACGTGGGTTTGTTTGGTTTACACACATCACAAATGTTTTTCTATTTGAAAACCATTGAGAACCTTCTAATTGTTTCCATTATGGCACTACTTTTAATACTTTTTCTAAGGAACTACCAAGTGGAATATAGGCAATAATAATAGGGAACATGAGACAATCATTTTCATGGTGGTACATTTGTTCCAGCATTTCTACACGTAATTAGACACACTCTCTAAAAGAACTCATAGCTTCTACACAGCTAGACCTATTGAAGGTTTGGCAGTTTCAAACAAGGGACAAATGTCACTGCCCCTATCTGTGAAGAAAATATTGTAGGTAACAAAAAAGATAAAGCAAGTCCACATGGGTAAATAGCAAGTGTAAAGAGACACTACATTTAATTACATAAATCAAGAGCAGAAGTGACAAGTGTACAATGTCTCTGTACAGATCAACCCCTCCACCTATCGCCGCATCAACCCTGTAGTTAACACAAAACATGTATTAAAGGCTAGATAAAAACACAGGTATAAGCACCAAAGGTGTGGAGAAACTATAAAGAGGATAAAGGGGTTGTGCAAACCAGGCACCCCTAGCGACACGTGCAACAGTGCAAAAGACACAACAGCATGTGCCAGAGACAGCACTCCCGAATGTACAATGCACATATAATATAAAATATATGGCCATTTAGAATAAACACACTTGAACATACATGTAATATAAATAAACAAATACTATAGCGACAGGATTTCTAGAAAGGTATTAACCCTACAAATATCATTACAAATCTTATAGGAAAAGGCTCCAAGGGACCCCACAATGATTCTGCTGTGGGACCCTCTTCCGCTAGTTCCTCGGCTCTCAAAAGGATGGGGTATGACATTGTAAATTTAGAAGTACTTTCTTTCCATATGTATATGTGACAGAGACTGAGAGAAAACTAGGCCAGCAATATAGTGATTAAACCTGCTGATAAGGGGATCTTGGTTGTAATTCAAAACAAGTCTGATTATCATAATGAAATCATGCGAGAGTTAACAGACAGAAGTCATTATAAAGTCTTCAAATTTAAAGCAACTTTGCATGTGAAGAAAATAGTTTAGAGAGCAAATTTTCTTTTCATAAGAACCCTATAACCCCCCTCCCTGGCCACCCAGTTGTTGCTGGCACCGCTTCAGTGTTTCAACCTCTAGCAATATTTGTAGACACTATTTTACAACCCACTGTCACCCAAAGTCATTCATACTTGAAAGATACAAAAGATTCCTTGAAACATTTATCAGACATTGTAAGACATTGACTATCTGTTAGCTTGTATACATCCATACCACATATGGAGGGCATAGCAGCAGTAAGAGAGTATACTCTGGGAGGCCTCTGTGGTAAAAGCCTTAAATTTGTGTTAACACTACTTGAGATAGTCTTTAACAACAACAAAAAAACTGCTTATGTTGAACAAATACAGGGTACTGCGACGAGAGCTTATATAGCTCAAGCCTATGCGATCATATAAATTATTTTGTCATGGTTTGTTTACAAAAATAACCATTATGCTTCCAACCTATGGCTTCACCATGTTGATGAGTGTTTTATGCTGAAGCAAGGTACTAGATACCAGTGGGAACAGATGATCTCCTTCCTAAATAAATCCCACCCAATATCCAATTTACTAGTCATTGTGACATGCAATGAGTCGCTTTTTTTCGACGTAAAGGTGGCACCGATTTGTACTCTATACCCACAGATGCAAATAGCCTCCTAAATGCTCATAGCTTTCATACATTTCCACAAAAAAACACAATCCGTTATAGCCAGATGATGAGGGTAAAAAGGATTGTAAGCAGTTGTTAGCAGTAAGAATTACATAGTTACATTAGAAAGATTGGAAACTATGGCACAAAAAATGTAGGGAAAAGGTTTCAATGAGACTTCCCTTAACTGGGCCAAATCCAAAGCTATACATATAGCCAGGAGTACACTGTTCCAAAATACCTCCAGAAGTACTAAAGAGACAGCTCCTTTCTCACACTTCCCAACCAGATCAAGATTATTTTGCATAATTGGCACATCTTACAATCAGATAAAGGAGGGTGACCATTTGTTGAAGGACTTGTTCTCCTATAGGAGAGCTCAAAATCTTAGGGATAAGCTTGCACGTGTGGCTGTCCATCCAAGTAAACGTGACATGAGGTCTGTTCATACAGATGACGCGTTTCACTGCTTCCTTTTTAATGCTACTAACAGGAAATTAAATTAAAACTTAAGTTTTAATATGAACGAGTGTTGTGATGCTAATAAGTAGACCACTGCAAAAAGTGGCTCAATGGCAACAAAGGAGCTTCTCTTTCCTGGAGGGTCTGCCCTTTTGCAGAAGTGCTCTGGGATGACTGGTCCATGAAGAAGTGGACAAAAAAGAATCTAGAAGAGGCAAGAGAAGAAGTGGAGCTGTGTGAAAAAAGACAGGATAACGGAAGTGGATGGAAGAAAAACAAGGGAGACTCAGTCGGCACAGATTTCACCCCTCACACTGTGCGTCCTATGTTTCCTTGTTACCGCTGCAGTTTTCATGTGGGTCGCACCTTGATGTCAGAAAGGTCAACCTTTACGCAACATTTGCTGTAGTGCTGTGGCATAAGTCTAACCATTTGTTTAATATAAATTCTATCTTAATATATTTCAGTTATATATCATTAAGTGATGGAAACATTATTCAATAATGACCAATTCATGACTGAGTACTTCAGAAAGGTTTTTCTCCATTTCCATAGGTAGCAGACAGGAGCCCACGTCTTGTAAATATTATAAATATAAACATAAGGATGCTAATCAAACGTCATCCACGAGGGAGGATTACTTATTTATAACCTATATATTATATATATCCTATATAATCCTTTATCCAGTCACTAATGGAAGCTTCCATCAATAAAACATTTTCTAAAGATGTTAATTTTTTTTATGCCAGCCATGTCAAAATCTATATTACTATAACTTCACCAATGTCACCCTATCATATGACTTAGATTAACATTTTTTAAAAATAGAAGGTAAAGAGAATTCAAAATAAGGAACACTTATTTGGAAGATGATTGGTGGTAGTTAGCGTTCGATGTAGTGTTCCAGCAAATACTAAATAAATAATACCTTCATCTTGATGTTTCACCTTTTTTATATGAACCTGTGTCATCATGAATACTACAAAGAGTTATACATTCTTTTTAACGGAGAAATAGACACTTTATTGCTCCACGTGTTTATTTTTCAAAACCAAAATATTCAACATAAAAACAAGATACTTTTACAAGCTGTACATCTTACATTCAAGTTTCAGACACCTACTTGTGCGTTTGCGTTTCCATGAGTCCTTCTGAAACAAGGAAGATCAGTGCCAGCTATATGTAACTATAAACAATTTCATATATTGTGTATCAAGTCACAGCACTCTTCATAACAGGGCATAAATTAGTATTTTTCTAATTTAATATTGTTAAAAAACCCTTTTTCCTCAAAATAGTTTGTTACTCGGGTTCATTGTGTATGTCATATGCACAATAGGAAGCCTTCTTAGAGATCTGCATCTAAAAAAATAGGTCATGTAAAAAATGTTTTAAAAAAAAGGTCTGGAGACTGTGTCAGAAATCTGCTTCTTCTCTAACGATGTGATTTACTCAAGGAATACTATATTTAATGGATATACCTATACAGTCAGAGGAAGTATACCACTGAGGCACATATGGCATAAAAATGCCAGGGTAGCGTGTTATTTTACAAAAATATGAACGACCAAGTTAATATTTCAAAAAAACAAAAACTGTTTAAACCTATTAAACTGAAAATTCCATTTCAGTCTGCCTGGCTTTTGTACGTCACCTTACAATATAATTTAAGAACAAAATGTGCCACTAATTAGCAGGTTTACTTTGATCCAATATTTACGTAACAAAATACTTCGATCCAATATTTACGTGACTACACATGGCTGCTCATGTGTTAACTGCTAGTGAAAGTCAAACTTTAAAGTAATATTTTTTTTGTGTTAAGGGAACCATTTGTGCTCGTAGTAGCTCTTACAGCCTTGGCACATTGGTGAGAAAATGTCCCCATTATACTTTGAGCTCTATACAGTGACAAATAGGTATATATTAAATTGTTTAAAGTACAATTCCTTTTAACTTCAGACATCTGACTATCATTTTAGACAATAGCTAAAAATCTAAAGAACATTTGGTTTATATGTTTATAAGGACGTGTTGCAGTCTCGTCATACATATTCAACTCCTTCTATAGGGCAGATGGGAAACGGTAGGTAAATTATCAAGAATGGTAAATTCCCATAGTTGATTTCGCTACTAGGGCAGTTTAGGATGTAGGGGCCCTTGTGCCCTTAGATGCTTGTGGTCTAAGTAAAGCAAATGTACTTGTTGGAAAATGTGCATGACAAACTCTTGATAGTTAGTCAACATCACTCCGCTTTCATCAGGTTAGATGGTTTTAATAAAATACTGGCTATAAATATAAAAGCTGTGCAGATGATGATTTCAGTGTAATGGTGCCTAATACAGGAAACAAGGTAATCAACAGAGCAAAAACCGCCTAGATGTGAACTTCAGTTGACATACCAGTTTTCTTATCTACATACAGTCTGTTTACTCTATCCCTCTCCATTATGACTGTTCATTTACCTGCTTTCAAAACCCCTGCTCTATTTTTTTAGAATTACGGCAGATTACGGACACAAATCCTTCCATAACAAATATTTCAAACACAGTCATGCTACCATTTCTTTTAATGACTGAAATTCCACACAGAATGAAATATAAAAAGTATTCATCTCTGAAAAAAAATCTTGGTAATAACTCTTCCTTCTAAATGCATCATCCACATGTACAGACAAGTACATAAAACTGAATAAAATAGACATTTTACATGTTGTTTATCACTGTTCACAAAACAGTCTTTATTAGCTCAAGTCAAGCATGCTCTATGGTGCTTTACCACGAAAGCCTACACCAGAACGGTTAGTATGCTGAATGCAGACAGGCTGCTTTTGTGTCAGATGTTGAAGCTTTCACCGCATCCACATGTCCCCTTGATGTTTGGATTATTAAAAACAAATTCACTGAAGAGTTTATCTTCTACATAGTCCATTTCCGTTCCCAGTAGAGTTAGCTGTGCTTTCTTCTCTATGAACACTCTCACGCCTATGAGGCAAAAGGTGAAAAAGAAAAATTAGCTAATTAAAGATCAGACTGGCAGCAACTGATGTGGACTAACTATATAACTATAAGAGTCTGATAATTAAATCCTGCTTTAGGACCTCCATGGAGTTACACAGCTCAGTAAAACGATACAAATGCAAATAGCTCTTTCTTTGCATACAGCTGGTCTGCATAAATACATTATTATTCTTAATACATAAATCATTGTGTTTCAGGGAATTAAAGGACACTCCTGTTATCATATGCACTTTAATACAAATGCAAGCTGAGTGGTACCTTTAAATTGACATGATGTTCCTTAGAATGCACCCCCGTACCCCATAAACGTTTGTAACTTTCCCCAATTCTAGCTAGTTGATACGACGAATCTCTGCATGTGATATACTCCCTGTCAGTCAGCTCCAGCCCTTGCCCAGCAATGCAGCAAGCAGGGGTCTATTGAAAAATGGAACCATAGCCTGTGCAAATACACTAAACTAGAGCAACAGGTGTTTACTGGTATCAACAGAATACGCTTATACAGAAAAATAATGGGGTTAAAAGATTGGAAAAGTAATGCGCATGTCGTAATAGTTTATGGGAAGGTGTCATGGCTAGCTATCAGATAACCGGACACAGAGTGTGGGTGTGCAAGGGTTAACGATACCAGCCCTTTGGTCACTCACCTAAACCCCTTCAGTCCCCTATGGATGTATCGGTATGTCCAAAAAAACACATCCCCAGAATCCCCTATGGATGTACCGGTACGTCCTGCCCTTCTTGTAGAGGCAGCGACACAGAGGACATTGCTCTTCAGCAACAGAGGCATGTCAGCAACACCGCTTACGCTTAGGCAAATACGGTATTAGAGGAAAACTCCAATTAACTTTTTTAAATCCATGAAATACATCTGTGCATAATCTGATGTGTTTGTGTGAGCATTGTGAATTGTTATTGCCTAGAAACATACATCTGTGAAATGTTCAACTATGAGAGTTCTACATAAGAGTCTCTACCAAACTCAATGTGGACACATCTAGTCTTGTTTGCAGATTAAAAGTAACAAGTAGCTCACGTGTTAGAGAAATGGAAATTAAAAGTAAACACATTCACACAGACACTTCACTCACCATCTTGAACTACCTCTTCATCAGATGTTCCTTTGGACTTTGCATATTCCAGATAGTACGATAAACCATTGCAGCCTCTTGTACGCACTCCCACCTTTAACCCAATCTAGAACAATCAAAGATGGTAGGGTTGTATTAATGAAATTTAAATAATAAAAAAAAAAAAGAACAATTCCCCTGCTTGTCTAAAACAAAACAAATGAAGACAAGAAAACCTATTTTTAGGTTTCAGAAAAAAAATGCCCTAAAGGCACCTGCACAAAATTTCATTTCACAATAACACACAATCAGTGTGTTATGGGAGACATTATATAACTAGAAGAATGGTTTCTAATGCCACTATCACCCCTTCCAAAAGGTGTCCGAAGAGGGAATATGTGTATTGCACAGAGAGCTTCCCAGTGTGCTGTCTATTAATAAAATAGACACTGGGGATACAATTCAACAGAACAAGAACACATTATGCTTGTTTTATACTTTTTATATCTAATGTATATTAGATAACTAAATACTGCCTACATTACATTTATTTACGTAGCTCCAGCAGATTCTGTAGTGCTGTCACAGGAATAATTTTAAATTTGCGAGATGTTTTTAGGTGAAGGTGGCAGGCTTTGGTGAGGGACTGGATTTGAGGGATGAAGGAGAAAGCAGTGTCACATGCAACACCAAGGCAGTGAACTTGGTGGAGTTGTCAGGAAAATAAGAGACAGTAAGAAATATGTCAGGGATGGTGGACAGAGCGAATGGCGGGATTACCATAAACTCAGTCTTGGAGACGTGGGGCGTCATCCATGATGCAATTCCTGAAAGATAGTCGGTGAGGCGAGTGAGAAGAGAGGGTGAAAGGGCAGGAGAGGAAATATAGATCAGAGTGTTGTCTGCACATAGGTGGTACTGAAACCCAGATAAGATACCTGTTGTCAAGGTAAGAGGTGTGGATGGAGAATAGTAGAGGGTCAAGAACTGAGTGCCAAGGAACACCAAGCTATGGCTGAGGTGGATGGCGTGGGGGTTGGCACACAGAGTAGCAACCATATCAAGGGCTGAGACTAGTGGTTGGTTAAACTGAGATATAGCAGTACCAGGACAGGTGGAGATATTTGAAAAAGTGGCCCTAAACAAAGATAGAAGGGGGATATACTAGGTGAAAGACAAAACATGTGCCTACACAAGGCCCAATTGGTTAATATTATAGAATTTTATTTTACCAAATCTGCATTTAAAATGACATCTGGTTATGAAAAGCCATATTTTCCCCGAGCATGAAATACAGTGCTGTATATAGTAGCATAGGTTATTGTGTTCTAAAAAACTTCCTTTATCTGCACACCTAAAGGCTACCATTGTTGTAAGATCACACGATTGACTCTTTATGGCAGTGCTAATGAAGACCATTCTTCCATATTGTTTCACTGGTTAGTGTTCAGCTGTGTGATAGACGGACCAATTCCATTTTTTACCACTAGGCAGTATGATCAGGAGTCATGGTACTTGTCTAGTGGATTGGGTTAATGTAACAGAGCTAGAACAAGAACAACTAGCTAATATGCAGAAATATTTAGTTTTTTTTTTTAACCGATGATAGTAATTAAAAAGAAAATACCCACTATATTTTAAGGTTTCAATGCTTGGTTTAACCCCTTCTTTACTGAGAGCATTTTGTTCAGTTACGATTCCCCTTCTTCAGTTTTTGTTTTGATAATTGTCACTAAAGTAGGGTGATTGATCAAAATATATCAATATAAGTATCTTGAGTTTGGAAATACCTTTCCAAATAAAGATTTTCTTTAGGGAGGGAGGATTTTGTGAGTGAGTGGTTAGTTGTGGGTAGGGTATGAAGAAAGGGGAGAATGGCATGTTAGCTAAGGTAGGGAGATAGCAGAAGGGAGAGATGTGGACTGCGTTGGGGCTGTTGAGAGGGATGAAATATGTATCTGACCAACCAGCTGCACTCACTCCTTGTGAATGGATTATGCAAGACTTCCTGCATGGGTAGGTTGAACAGAAGTTCCCTAGGACTTCCACTTTTCATGACAGCATGGAATAATAAGGTTTTAATGGATTAAAACAGTATTTTATTTTTTTTAAGGTAAACAGCAAAATACCAGACATTGCCAGATCATTTTTGTGCAAACATGTTTTGGCACTTTAGTACCTGTCAGTCTCCTGTCTGGCTCCTAGTTCCTTTCAGATTCCCCTGTCCATTCCAGAATTAACCCACCCCCCTTACACACAACTACAAAGTTAGCACAACATTGCTCAACTATCACCCAGTAAAGGTAATGTGGGCATGAAGAAAAAAAAAATGAAAGCAAATGGTAATGAAAGCAGATGAATTACCAATGGGTTTTTTTAAACTTACATTGTCTGGTTTATCTTGAAGTAAGTGTTTTATTTTATTTACAGCAGAAGGTGTCTGGTGAATAAAAAAGAAAAAAAAATACATTTAGAAACAATTTAATTTTTTATGCAGACTTATTAAAAAAATGCATTCACCTTTACCTTATTAAAATTATTTTCAATAAAACAGTGACATTGTGATACATATAACCAGTTGCAAAGTAAGTAAATCCAAGTTAAAAAGTCAACAAAGTAAACCAAACCCGGATTCTGAGAAAGTGCTGCCATCGCAGCTTTCACAATAAGCGCATTCATTATCTAAAACTTGTGCGTTTTTGCTGTGTCACCAGTTTTAAATATAAGATTATGAAACCCTACAAGTGCTGCCAGAACCAAAACAACAACAATCGATTAAATAACAGTCAATGTTAATAGAGAGAAATAGTCATGCAGACACTGAGAAAGGGGGGTTGAAGAGGGGTTTTACATTATACGGTATTGTCCAATTATAGGCTGCACACTTATAGTTTGGTGCTTTTGTAAAGTATAGATACTCATTAGTGGATTGGTAAAAACAGTATTTTACCTAACAGTAATACATGTATTTTGACATTTTTGGTATCTATTACGCAGTTAGCCCTGCTTTTGACAGGATATTTTATATACAAAGAGAAATTTGGAAAACCAAGAGCCATTTTAAGGTCCTCCCTTAATTCATAATGCACCTTACTTATAGATATTCCCCTCTGCCCCCCAGACTCACTGGTGTCTAGTGAGGGCAGCCGGAGAACGTTTGCGTGATGCATGTAGACAACCTTTGCTGCTACCCGCCACTTCCATCGAGGCGTCCATGACAGAGGGCCGGAAGATCATGTCATTACGGCACTCCGTCATAGAAGCCCCAGTGGAGGTCAGCTGTGTGCATCGCTGAGATGTCCGCTGGCTGCCAGAGAGGTGGATACAGGTCCCCTGAAGCGCTGCAGGGTATCTTCCGCTCGGGCAGCCGGTGAACATCTGCGAGATGCACGCAGCCAAGTCACCAGATCTCAAGTACCTTCGGGATGTGGTGGAACAGGAGATTCACATCATGGAAGTGCAGCTGACAAATTTAGCAGGAACTGCGTGATCCCATCATGTCCATATGGACCAAAATGTTTCAAGCACCTTGTAGAAAGTATGCTACAAACAATGAAGGTAGTTCTGAAGGCAAAATGAGGTCTAACCCGGTACTAGCAGGGTCTACCTAATAAAGTGGCCACTGAGTGTATATAGATCTCTTTAAAAAGAAAAGTATTTCCTAGATGCTTTTTCATGCAACAACTAAGCAAAGTGCTAGTATCACTGATGCACTTCATTTACCAAAAAAGTAGCGTCTCACTCCGTAGCTCCTCTGGTCTGGCTTAGTTTACTGGTGGCTGCCTCTATCCCCCCTGTCAGAAATTACTGCTGCATACACATAGGCTCTGGGATTCATACAATAATCCATGGAACAAAAATCATTTATATTCTATATATTAACAAGAAGGAGCAAGAAGAAATAATACATAGAATATTCAATTACTCAGCCTCAGTGAAATTCTCTTGCAAGAGGTTCTGAGTTGGACTTGCTTAGCATAAGATGCCTTCACTTACTTTTTCTACATTAACCTTTACACAAGATCCTCTCCTAGGAGAAGCTTGCGGAGTCTGGCTAATTTATAATGCGTAGTGAAGTCAGTGAGTTGAAATCTAATCCCATAAAAAAAGTGCTCAAGACTGTCTGACAAAAATATTCTTCATTTGGAAAACAAACACTTGTCGCATATGGTGCTGTATACCCAAACAGACCAGGCTCAGACCATCAACAGCCAATGCCTGCTACTTCTGCACATGTGATAGCTCCTAGAACCAATCATAAAGGCAGTTAATGAAAAACTGACAAAGGCAATGTCTTGTCATGCTTACCCCTGCCTCTCTTTCCTCCAAAAGTTGGAGAAGTATAAAAGAAAAAAAATATTTGTCCTCAAGGGTAAAAAGCTAATGTTACGGTAACCCCCTGAGACTGAGGACACAGTACATAATTTTAAAAGCTTTGACATCGTTCCAACCTTCAAATCTTCCAAATGGGGCAATTTTTTTTAAATCTTGAAATTTTGCAAATGTTCTTACTATTTTACAAACTCTAAAAAAAAAAAAGACATCCAATTAGGCAACTATTTTTTTTTTTTAATATAAACCTAGGCCCTTAAAGTAAAATAGTATTAATGTTAACTTTACACACATATACGACCAGCATTAAAGTGCAGAAGAGTTCATACACTGAGTTTCCAGAAACATACAATTCATGGTTCCTAGAAGAGACAATATTCATAAATTTCAACAATATAGGTTAGCACATAATGCCAAATGCATACATTTTACTGTTTCTACCATATAGGTGTCACCACTGTGTTTAGTTTTCAATCTACATGCCCATCTACCGCGATTTGTACCCCTCTCTTTCCCCGTGTGATTTTGGTTGTCATCTCAGGCAAATTCAAGTACTCCAGACATTGGATGACAACGGTTGAAGTAGTAGTTTGCATCAGTACCATCAGTTGACCATGATGGGTGCTGCAGTTCACAACAGATGGAAGTGCTAGACACCCAGTAACTTCTGGCAATAGTTGCTGAAAACAACTACCATTATGATAAGCATGTCTTACATGATGGGAGACAAAACTAAACCCAAACCACGTGTGCTTTTTCACGGAGTGGAGGAAAAAAGTTTTCTACATACCGGTAATATGAATTGGTGCTCACTATGACTTTAGTAATAAGTCTGGTTGATGGTATCACTGCTTACCGAATGCGCATTAGCAACATTCTAAATGCATCCCTGTGTTTCACAATATTAAAATATTTGTTGTTTCCTTTGCTACAGCTGTTCCCTCAATGGAACCCTACAAACACATCCAGGATGATGGCACTTAAATGATTTTATTAGGCTACCATGCCACTTGCTTGGATAGTCACCATTCATCCTGAATTTGATAATGCACTGGAAACATACAGCCCAATGTATAAACTTATACACGCATTATCACAGGTGCATGTACAGTGGACCTGGTGGTGCTACAAAACAAACCACCTAGAACATACTATATACATAATAACTAAAATAAGTCATACGTTTTAATCCATTACATAATTTAGTTCTGCTTGTTCGGGTATACACGGTGCTAGACAAAAGTTACTACTGTAGTGTGTATATAATATACATATATAACATATATATATATAAATATGCATAGTATGTTGCATCAACTGCGCACTTTTGCTGATGAAATATTCCCCATGTACAGCGAAGCTGGACGTCCAGATAACGCCGCACTCATTATCTCACTGATAAGCCCTTCAGGCCTTTCTCAAGTCTGCAACGACTCACCAGAGTAAGGGCGGCACGGGTGGCCTGTAGCTTCCTCTTGCTCACCGCCCTAATAGTCGCTCTCACCACTGAGGCAGACATGTTGTTGTTGTTTTTGGTTCACCCTTTGTCCATTAGAGGCCAGAAGTAGCCTAATGCCAAAGCGAAGGGCGAACAGGGTATACGTATGACAGATTCCGGAGCCAGCAGCAACAGCAGCTAAGCCCCGCCCACAACAGCAGCGTTCATTGGCGAGTTAGGCGCGTTAGGCGGAAACATAAGGGAGGTTTCATAACGTTTCAGCGTGACGTCACAAAGAGGCGCCAGTTCTGTAAGTTTGTGATAATAATTGATGACGCAGAGTTTACCTCAGTCTGTGTGTTTCTTATGCCTGCCTGCTTATGTTTTGTAGTGCAGAGCAAACCTCGAGGTTGTATTCCTCGGGGAGCACTCATTTTGACGTTGGAAGCAGATGCAGTTATACAAAATTCTTTGTATTAAATGACAAACCTCGTCTTTTGAGTACATGTGTGTGAAAGGGATGAGAAAGTGTACAGATAACAGCTGTAAAGTATTTAGAAGTATGTCTAGGATGGTTTAACCCCTTTACGCATCTAAAAAAAGCTAATAAAAAACTTGCTAAGTAGATTCTACTATTTGTCCTGCATTTAGAAATACCCAATATTTTAGTTTTTTCTTTGTTATCGGGCAATAAGTATAAGTAGCGTTTTGATATATTAAAACCATTTTTTTTTCAAAATCTAGTCATTCTGCCCCATGTGCTATTTCGAGCATCTTTGAAGCTGGCCACTTAATGCAAACTTACGCACGTTATCTTGGCGGCTGCTAGGAAAACAGTTCTCCAGCGGATTCTCTCAGAATCCCCATCTCTACCACTGTTCAAAGCTAATTTATATTACCTTCTTAGTATGGACTATTAGATATGGCATACTTCACTTGACAAAAAGAAAAAATCTCAGAGACTCTTTGAGGTGTAGAAAGCTTTTATTGCAACTCTTGATGTTGAAGGTGGCCCATTCAGTAAATCTTCATGAGATGTTTTTTAAACTATTACACAGGTGGTACTTGGTTCCCTCCCGCTTAAATAGATTTTCAAATCTGACCTCCAGCTTATGCCTGAGATGTGGTTGCGAGGAGGGAACACAACTTCATGTTTGGAGGACATGCAGTAAATTAGCGAAGATTAAACTCGAAACTATTAAGCTTCTCTCTTATATATTTAAATCTAATGTTTCTCTTCACTCATATACCTGGCTCTTCCATCTGGACTTACCTTCCTCATGTATATTGCGCAAACTCTTAGCAGTCAACATTCTACTCGCTATAAAAATGTGTTTGGCCAGATCTTGGCGAAGTATGGCCGCTCCTACGTGGACCGAGATCAGTAATCAAATTACGTTTCAAGCGAACGATATTTTTACTCCTTAAATCAGAATCTCGCAAAATATAATGATATTTGGTCCTCTTGGCATGATTATACTCAGTCATTTGACCTTTTACAGGCTTAACCTAATCCTTGGGTTTCTATCTTTAGTTTTCTTTTTTACACCTAACCGGTAAAATTTGAGATAATACCCCAGTGGGACTGTTGTCTTTGTGATCTTCCCATAACTGCAGATTGGAGATTTCTGGTTCCTCCTCCGCCACTGTTGTCGACTATATGCGTCCTGTATTGTCTGTTGGTGTGTGTTATATATGTTTTAAATAATCTTAATATAACTACAGCCCATTAAGGCCTCAACCCAATGTCGCATCGTATATCCGAATGTTTTTGTATTTATTCTTCCGGGGTATATGAGCACCCAATACCCTAGGTTGGTAAAGGTCCCCACATGAAGCCCATATTATAAATTACGATTTTGGTCTTATTTTATGGATGTTAAGAAGATCATCGCTGTTGGATTTATTTATAATTGTATGTATTTATTATATTTATGTATGTTTATAAACGTAAAATGTACGTTTCATACATTAAATATAGGGAAAAACCAGCTAATCTTTGTAACAAACTTTTTTTAAATATTGAAAAATTGGACCCTAGGCAAGCATTTCCTTGGGCCTCCTCCACACAGCATCCCTGCATCCTAGCATGCAATCATGTTTTGGATTGGTACCAAAAAAGTACCTAACTGGTATCTGCCCCCGTCCTAATAGTTTAAGACCAGTGCATGCACTCGCGAGAAGAACCACACTGAACAGCTGCTCAGTAGTAAAAACATCTCTTTATTGTTGTGGCTTGCATAGGCATATATAGGCAGTGAGTGTAGCGTCATGAGCAAAAATGTATTAAAAAACTGAGGATTGGTTATTCTCATATAGGGGTGGTCTTCCTTCAGGACCTGGGTGGTATAATTTAGGGCGTAGTCCCGGGCGGAGGCGCCATCTTAGATATATCTTTTGTTCTTTTCAAGCAAGGAAAAGCATAGCAGCCATTTTGATATATTTAAAGCAATAAACAATAGAAATAGGCATTTTATCCATAACAATCACTCTCACTGCTCCCACACTAAAAAAATATTTGCCACACTGACTGCAAATTAGGGGTTCTGTGAGAGTTAGTGCAGTCTTCCCTCCTCTTCTATGACCGTTACTTTGAGAGATCCTCTCCCCTGTAATCATGCCCAGAGTCCGTTTGTCCCCTCATTCACTAAGCCACACCTCTATTTCCTTCCTCTCTGCAGTTCAGGTATAGATCAAATAAACAGCACATGTAAACAGCGCTTGCATGTATACCGTGGATCAACTGAATAAGACAAACCCTATATTTGCAGGTATACATAAATAATGTATGGAAACATAGCATAGGAGGTATTGATCACAGAACAGAACACACAAACCCAGCTTTGCATGTATAGATCAATTGGAAAATCACACATGAACTCGGGATTGAAGGTATAGATCAAATAATTCAGACACACAAATCCTGTATTTGCAGGTATACAATAATAATCTATGGAAACATAGCATAGCAGGTATAGATCAATAGAATAACACACAAACCCAGCTTTGCAGGTATAGATCAATTGGAACTCACATGTAAACTCAGCACTGAGGGTATAGATCAAACAAACAACACATGGAAACAGGACTGCAGGTATAAATCAACTGAATAAGACATCCACACCCTGTATTTGCAGGTATACATAAACAATGTATGGAAACAGCGTAGCAGATACAAATCAACAGAATAACACACAAACCCGGCTTTGCAGGTATAAATCAACTGGAAAGTACATAAAACTCAGCATTATAGCAGTATAGATAAAACCCGTCTAAATTACAGGCATAGATCACAGGTTGCACACCCCAAAGGCCAGCCCTGGTGTCCACACTGCCCTCATAGCACCTGACCAGCACACAGACTACAGTCCAGAGTGAGCCAACTTTGTCTCCAAACAGCCTAGCGTGAGCCATCTTTGCCCCAAACAGAATGGGGCACAGAGGGCACAGCATGATGTAGGGGGGCCATGCCTCCCCCTGCTGACACCACGTAGGGAGCACACCAGTTGTGTGATTCAGCCGGTTCTTACCGGTTCGCGCAAACCGTTTCCTAATTACCCTATTATAGGCTGCACCCCCCCCTTAATTGGGTTTGGGATCCACCGGTTCCTCCTTTCCGGCAGCAGCGAACGTCTATGCGATGCAGACAACCCTGCTGCTGCCGGCATCTCCACCCACCCTCCTCACTCAACGGGGCTGGCACCGCCCACGAAGGTCACTGAGTCGTGCTGGCCGGCTGACTCAATTCTTTGTTTAGGAGATTTGTAAAAAAAAATACTTTTTGAAAAAAAGGTGAAAACGGCATATACCAATTTGAGTCAAATTGTTTCTTGC
>VKOC01006061.1:0-22662 GCA_009364415.1 Spea multiplicata
CGCATAACAGCATACACTAATACACATACTCTGACACGCACACGCTAATGCCATACTGTAATATACACAACACTACCACCACACTCTTATACATACGCATACACTATGCGACAACACACAATGATTGGCACTCAGTCACACTGACCCCACAGTATACTCACACTTACACTCACACTCACAGACTCACCTGCTTCATGGCGGTAGCCCCGGCCAGGTTTCACCCCGCGGTCCTGCAACTCAGAGTTCGACAATCCTGGATCGCCATGGCAACTAGAAACTCCATCCTAGCGCCCAGGACTTGCCGAGCCCCGAGTTTGATGGAAGTTACAATAACCACACCTGGTAACACTCAGGGTTTCTGCCCCAATCTCAGGGCGAAGGGGCAGATTCTCCGGGGCACACAGTCCGGAGCCGACTCCTTCCTACCCCCCACGATCATATAGAAGACTCCCAGTTGGTGATTTGGCCCCCCCAGTATGTTACGGTTGATATCCCTGCTTGAATGCAGGTGACTCAATAAAGTGTATCTTTAAATAATGACAAGTCAAGGTTTCCATGACAACCAGTACTACAGTCGTTCGGTAAGTCACTACAATCTGTATGTTGGGCTATTGAGGGGTTAATATTCCGAGGGTCAAAGGCATCACCAGTCAGGGAGCCCCTTGCTCACTCGCCACCTGGCTACCGACACATTTACACTGGAACAGTACGACGGCAGCACTGGGAGCATAAACCGGTACCCAGGTACCAATACTCCCATTAAGCACACGAACACTAACGGCCAGGAGTGCTTAATACCACGTGACACGGGGCAGCTGGCTGAGAGTGATTACAAGCGACTTACCCCCCACTCACTCTCTTCCTGCCAGGCACAAGTCAGGGCTCCGCGAACTCCCCCATCACATCCTGTTCGCTTCCCGTTATAAACCATAGAGCTTCGGAGGGCGCGACCATAGAGTGGCGGCTGAAGTTAACCGAGAGTACAGAAGCTAGAGTGGCTACAGAGGAACGGTGAGGGGGCGCCATGTTTGTTCAGGGCAGTGCCCTTTCCCTCCTTGTCTTTTATTGGATGGTTGCCAAATATCTGCCACATTAAACAAAGTTGGGTTGGATGAGGGCGGAGGAGCCGTACCCAGCTGCAGAGAGATCGCTTGTGGGCATTGAAGTTATCCTGGCATTCAGTGGGTTAAATCTGCCATTGGGGGGCAAAAGGCAGACGTAGGTGGGCTTCAGCAGCTGCCACGCAGGCAGGAGCCTCCTGATGTCGTCATCATATTACGTGAAAATACATGACAATATATAAATGCCGTGATTCTGGGGGCAGATTACAACGGGGTTAATTTTCTGCAGCACACCATAGTGGTAAAAATATTATTACTATTACTAATATCATTACTATTATTATTATTAATAAACTGAATCGAATTATGGATTGTGACGTTGCGGCAGACAGGGTACTTTTTGTAAAGAAGGCACCGCAAAAGTGGAGTAAAAATGATCATTTATTTACAGGGATAATGCATATGTTACCTGTGTGGTGCCTTTACGTTCTCGTGTTGCCCACTCCTTGCAAATGCATTGGGGGATTCTGCAATACCCCCCCCCCCCATATATATTTGCCCCCCAGGTACTTGCCATGCAGTAGATGCCATCTGATAGATGCACAGATTTTTTTCTCATTTCCTAACACAATGGCGCCCCCTGGTGATCAGGAAAGGATTTAAGAGAAGTAGGGTGAAGATCCAGGAGTTGCTTCAGCCTATCACAGGACCAGCGAATGGGGAGCGACTCATTCAGGGATTCGATTGATTTCAATGGGATCACCTTCCTGCCACTGATTGGCTGCTTCCTGCTATGACCTCCCGTGACCCGCCAACGGAGGCGAAACCGGAGGTCAGTGCTGTTCCCCCTTTTGCATCCTCACAATTCTAGCATCGCTAGTTGGCTTTTCAGGGAAGGGGGGTTGGTGGCCACACCTCCTAGCCTGCCTATGTCCAGTGCCGGCCCCCGCACTCCAGCATGCGGCCCTCCTAGGAGTGGTAAGGTGAAGCCAGGGCTGGCCCTACAATGGAGCTGAGTGGGGCAATTGCCCCAGGCGGCACTTTTTTTTTTTTTTTTACGCGGAGGAGAGTCTCCCTGTTCAGTCTCGGTGCCGGCTTGTATTGCTGAGCGCCGGAAGTGATGTCAATTTCCGGCGCTCAGCATTACAAGCTGGCACCATGGCAGAGCAGCGAGACTCGCCGCAGGACTGTTTAAAGGTAAGTACCGGGGGGGGGGTTAAGGGTAGATAACGCTATTGGCGAAGTTTAAAATGCCGCCCCCCGGCATCAGCAATGTCAGAGGGAACGCCCACTGGCGGTGGGAACGCCCACATCAGTGGGCAGTCCTGGCCGGGTTCTGCAAGGGTAGCCGGAGCCCACAACTTCCCAGGTATGTCTATAAGAGGCCAAACCCCACCCCTGACTACAGCTTGCCCTGCCCATGCACTGCTAATCACACCTACACAGCCAGCTAGTCCTGCCCCCTCACAAAGCCACGCCCCCGGAAGAGTGCTGGCTCTAGGTAGCCTAGCATGGGAAGTTCCCTGTTATGGGGTCTTGCCCCTGGAGGGGGCCCCCTTAGTCCCACACTGGCTATTCCCTCCATATCCTTACCATGATTACCAATATACGGACTTGGACTCTATGTCACCAAAAGTATGTGGACCCCCTACCCATCGTTTGGGGGTTTCAGCCGTCAGGAGCCGAATGGGTCGTACTGAAGAGCTCAGTGACTTTAAACATGGCGCTGTCGTATGAATTGGTTGGATGAGTTCGGGGAGGAAGAACTCGACCGGCCGCACAGAGCTCTCCCCTCAACCCCATCGGACACCTTTGGGATGAAATGGAACGGAGATTGTGAGCCGGGCGTCTCTTCCAACATCAGTGCCGACCTCACAAACGCTCTACTGGATGAACGGGCAAAAATCCCACAGAAACTCCCCAAAATCATGTGGAAATCCTTCCCAGAAGCGTGGGGGCTGTTATAGCGGCAAAGTAGGGGGACAACTTCATATTAATGCCCATATTTTGGAATGGGGCGTCCAACAAACTCCAATAGGTGTGACGCTCCTCATTTTTCTGATCATCTATTGTAACAGACATGGTTTTTTGGTAATGCCGGCTTTCGCCCGCTAGGGGGGCGAGTAATGCGGAAACAGAGGATCAGACGGGATATAAGAACCATTCGGCTCCGTCCAGTTTGCCCGTTTTTATAAGGACACAAAACCAAATTAGCCCTCGGTCCGGCCGTATAGTAAAGATAGCTTTATATCCCATGCATGTTTAAGTTCCCTCACTATATGAGCCTCTACCACCTCTGCTGGGAGACTGTTCCATGTATCTATCACTCCCTCCGTAAAGCAAAACTTCCTTCCTTTCCATCTCAGCCTCTAGTTTTAGATTACGGTCTCTTTTCTCCTCCTTTGTTAAATCCCTTTATGTATGTAAATGTCTCTCTCCCCTCTCTCATATTGAGATCCCTCCGTCTCTCCTCATCGTTTTTATAACGCTGTGAACGCTCTCTTGAATCTCAGTATCATTTTGGAGCGGGGTCCCCAGGACTGTCCCCAATACTCGAGGTAACACTCAGGTATCGGTGACCCCGCAGCTTTGGTACCAGGTCCTGTCATCGTTTATTCGGACGTGAAAATTTGGTATTTTTGTGAATATGTAATGAGTTGAAAAATAGAGACTTTGGCAAAAAAAAAATTCTGTGATTTGGGAGCAGAATATTATACCTCCCAAGTGCCCCTGTTTAACAGGAGCAGTCCTATTTTGGGACCCAAGTCCCTCTTTGTTCCCTGTGTGTGACTGCAAGGCCCCCCATGGACACAGAGGGGACTTGTGTATTTTAACCCGTTCACTCCTGCCTCCTGTTCCCCCACCAGAGTTTAATTCCCATGATTGCCCATAACAGACACAGGGGCGCTCATGATAGCAGCTAGCGGATTGGTTAAGAAACCCTATTGCCATAGCATTACCTTTCGCACGTTCACCTGCCATTCCTTTTTTATTAGTAACCCCCGTAGTTTTATCCTGCGGGGGGTTATTTAGACAGCGCAAAGCTGTTAAAGCTGCCAACACTAATGTATTTGGTAGCACAGTCCTGGCAGGGGTCTTTATTGTGAGAACTTACACAGTGACAGCGGGCCAGTTACCTGGGAAAGTGCCTGAAAATCAGGACTGTCGTGGAATAAATGAGACTGTTGGGAGATATGACTTACAGCAGCTGTGCACACGCAATGTCTGCGTGTGATAAACATGGAGCACGATGTGACAGCTCGACCGCGCTTACATATTGTGGGTCTGTCCTGCACCGCGACATATGGCCACCTGATAATAGGAAAACAACTCCCACTACCATCATCCAGCCCTGGCCCTCCCAAAACACAGAGAAGAGGCCGCGCTGATTTCCGTGACCTTTCCATTACGCCCCATAGATGTGAGGATATTGTTCTTGGTGGTGTTAGTCCACTACTCCTATCACACTCAGCCAGATCCCAGTCTGCCAAAGGATTGATCACCGGACATGCAACGACCTCCAAAACCATTCCAGAAAACCTATAATTAGTACATTTTTTTAAAAAAACCTAAAAAATCAAGAGAATTGAAGATCCACACTGCAATCCTCTGCCACCACCAACATGGCGCCTTCAACCCTCCGCGCCCGGACTACCGAGTTGCTCTTACAGAGCAGTGCGCATGCGCGCGAGGTCGCTCGGTAATGACGCCATCAGCTTGCTCTGCCACGTCTCTCCAGGGCTACCGAGGAGTGTGAGAGGAAGAGAAGGGGGCACGGAACTGGGAGGCAAGAGGGAATTTGTTGCCGAGGGGTTGTCCGACTCTCTCCCCCCCGCACCTTGCACTGCAGCCAGGGCCTCTCCACCCCTGCAGGCTGCATGGGACCAACATGCACCGGCCCCTGCAGCACTCACCTTCCCTGCCTCCGTGCTAACCTGGCACTCCCCTGCACTCCAGCGAGCCCACGCACATACCGTGCCCTGTATCCCGGGCTTGGCACGGCAGAGGGGCCCTCATCTGATGCCTGAGCAGCCGAAGCCCCGTCTGCCTTTACATGTGTGAGTAAAACCTGTGTAACATATGTGTAGCCTTCATCACACAGAGTCAGGGGGGGGGCAACCAGCAAACTATCTGCCCCCAGGGGTGCAGCCTGGCATGCACTTAACCAGTTACATGCCACAGAGCATAGAATGGCTTAATCCCTGCACATACATGCATACCGTATGGAGCCGGGGTCCGTGTCGCATGCGTGTTCCTGCGCCTGGTATGCGGTTGAGGTTGCAGGCCATGTCTATCTCATCCTGTGTGTGACGTAAAGCTGTAACGTGTTTAACCGCCGAGCTTTAAGGCTTTTAACGTGTGCCAAGTATGTGTCGGCGAGCCTGTGTCGTATGTAGGCTTTATACAGAGTACCGTGTATTGCTTACAACAACACTTAACTATACATTATTCAGGGCCAAAATAAATATCCATGTTATTTGTGAATTAGGCCCCCCTTAGCGTGCTGACAGTTAATTAGCCGGTAATCCGTTAATGAGAGGTGATCTGGGGTCACCGGCGTGCCGTAGTCTGGCCGTCTAAAGCCCCTCTTTGGTTCTGCTTCCTGCGCCCCCCCAAATAGATATATACGTGTATGTTATATGTATATATTATATGTGCCTCGGGCAGGTGTTTGTGGCCCCCGTCGGCTCCTGTGGTTTCGGATTCATTATCAGAGCAGATGTTACGAGATGGAAGGAAACCCTAAAGCGGAAGAGACTTTCGCAGTAATCGTCCCCGGAAACGGCATTTATTAACTTTTTGTTTTTTTCTCGTTATTATTCTACTTCCCGTCCTCCTCTCTGGGGCTGCCGCTCTGTTTCGTTAGAAGCCGCTTCTGGTTCGTCCAAAGAAAAAATAGATTTATATATTTTTGTTTATGATTGTTTATTCAGGATCACCGCCCCCCCCCCCCTTCATCCTGGGGATTATTGTTAGGCACTGACTTCGCTATATATATGAAATGTAAAGGAAGGTCTTTTAAGCAGATACTTGACTTCAGGTGTAACAGTTTCTATCCTTATATACTGACGGTGAGCCGCTTGCAGTATTAACCCGTTAATTGCCCTTCGTGAAGAATGCGTTACTCGCAGAAAAAGGGTGACCCAAACGGCTCTGTGAAAACCTAGAGTTCTCATTGTTTAAAGACACTTGGTTCACCTGCATTCAAGCAGGGAGATCAAGCATAACACACTGAGAGAACAAGCACTGCTTTAGGAGTCTTATATATGACCACAGCAGGAGGGGGCTAGGAAAGAGTCAGCTCCGAGACTTGGAGGGGGGCGAAGAGTTCCCAGGTATGCTAAATAAACCATTGCCGTGTACAATGTGCCAGTTGTATCCATCATGTATGTCGGTCACATGATGCTTGTCCAGCTTGTTGCAGATGCTCGCATGGCATCACTGTCGGCCCATAGTAGCCGCGGAGGGCTTGTTTCGCTATCCCTGGGCTTAGGGCATCTTGGACTGTCACCTGTATCCCAGCTGGGGGTCACGCTCTGCTTGATTATCAGAGTCCGCGTGGGCGTAGTGAGGGGGCGCGGAGCCACCACGTGGGCGTAGTGAGGGGGCGGGGAGCCAGCGTGCGGGCAGAATGGGTGCTTCTCTCTTCTCTGCTCAGGTGGTCGACCCGCGCATGAGATCTGCCTCTAGACTTAGTACTAAAGTAAAATTCGCTATTTCATGGTTTGACCCAAAATATGTAAAATGCGTCTTAAAGATTTATTTCCGGTGTCCTCGAGCTCCAGCGAACGTCCCATTCATACACCAGTGAGGGCACCCCCCCCCCCCCAACAAAATGGTTCAAATCACCTAAAGCTTTTGTTTCATTTTGTGAAGTGATCTAAAGTTCCCATAGAGAGTTAATTTTTGGGATTTAGGGTTAATAAAGCAGAATATAATACTAATGCTTTTTTGCCATTTTCATAACTAATTTTCGAAGTATTTCTATGTAATGGAGAACATTTCACCCGCGCCGATCTATGGGATGCACGCGACTCCCAGCTGGATGCTGTCTGGTTGCTCGGTCTCCCCAGGCCAGGGGCTGAGCATAGTGGGAGTTGTAGTGAATACAGTTTTCGTGAGTGACGGTGCCCTCCGGTATCGCATTTCCTTGCCTGGCTTCCTGCAGTTGGGACTACGGCGAAAAAGCAGAAGATATTGGGTGCAGGCCTCTAATTGTGTATGCATGGCACAGGGCTCAAAAGTTTGGGGTCATTTAGAAATGGCCTTGTTTTTGAAAGAAAAAAATAATTTTGTCCATTAAAATGACATTAAATGGATCCGAAATCGAGCACAGAGGGGGTTAATGTTTTAAAAGACTAGATAGCTGTAAAGGGCTGATTTTTTAATGGAATCTCTTCATACAGAGGCCCTTTATCACTCCCATCCACTCCTCTGTGTTCCAATGGCCGCTTTATCACTCCGCATCACTCCTGTGTTCCATGCCGTTTAATCATCCCATCACTCCTGGTTCCAATGGCCCTTTATTCGCTCCCTATCATCCTCCTGTGTTCCAATGGCCCTTTTATCACTCCATCACCCGTGTTCGCAATGTCCTTGTATCATCCAAATCACTCCTGTGTTACCAGTGGCCCTTTTATCACTCCCATCACTCCTGTGTTCCAATGGCACGTTGTGTCCGCTGATCTAAGTTTAAAAGGCTCATTGATGGTTAGAAACCCCTTTTTGTAATTATGTTACAGCCAGAAATTCCTTTTTTCCATGGAAACAGCTCAGTGACCTTCTGAAGACTTTTGAAGCGTTGCGTGTAGTATGTAGCGGCCGTCATTCAGTAACGGGGAATAAACAATACGGACTAAAGAAACTCCGTGGTCGGAATGGGCTGGACGGGCTTGGACGCGTTAAGTCACTTTGTGGCCGGCGTGAAATCTCCTCTCTAATACTCCGCGTGCAGCCCTCGCTTTATTCTATGGGATTAAAGGAATGATGGGACGGCAAGGGTTAATGGTGCAGTTTATTTTCGTAAGTTACAGAGCGGGGGTTTTTTTTGCCCCCCTAAGACGTTTGAGAACCTGGTTGGGGCTGGCATTGAAATCTCCGTTCCTGGAGTCTGACTTCCTAACGTTCTCGTTCTGGATCAGCCGGTAGTGCGCTCCGCTCACCAGCCGCTCAGTATTATGTAATATGTTAGATATTATATTATGTCATACTATATGGTCAATATTATCGATACGTCCGGCTTGGAGCGAAAAACGGGGAGCGACATTTAATTACACAAAGGGACTGGAGAGAAGTTTATTTTAAGGGAGGTGAATTGTTAGAACAAATAGAGGGTCAGAGAAGGAGGTTTTACTTTACAGAGAGCATGGTAGATAAGTGGAACAGTCTCCCAGCAGAGGTGGTAGAGGGTAATACAGTGAGGGTATTAAACATGCATGGATAGACATACGGCTCCTGAATCTGAGACGAGACCAACGACTGATTAAGGTTTCTTTAGAGCAGGAGAAACGGGTGACTAGACGGGGGCCGGATGGGGCCGATCTGCAATGTTTCTTTGGTCATCTAGGACTTTGATTTATTAGCTTATTATTTATCTGCCTTTAACCCCCTCCTCCCCTCTCGGTCATTGCCAAGTGCCCTAGAGGGTAACCCCCCCCATCATTCTTTGTGTTCCTAACTAGATCTCTTTGCAGCCAATTGGAGATCAGCACGGCGGTAACTCCATCTCCTATTGGCCGAGCGGCGAGGTTCAGATGCTCCTCAGCTCCGTGACTGGGTTTTTCCAGCGTGTAATGTAGCAGACAGTCCATTATTATTATTATTATTATTATTATTATTATTGGCTTCCACCAAGGGGAGTAATAACTAAAGAAGAGAGGAAGGTAACTCAATGGGGAGGAAAAATCATGCGATCCCCAGAAGTGGAAGTTAGGATGGCTGCTCCCGTGGTGTCTCGTATACGGTGTGTGTATATATATATATATATATATATAATATATATATATATACTCTATATATATATATATATATATATATATATATAGTGTGTGTGTATGTATAATAAGTGGTTTGTAATAACTCTATGGGATTTGTCCCGGTTCATGCATTTTCCGTCACCGTGTATCATGTATGCTGCTCTTCTTCCTTCCGTTACCTGTAATGTCATTACCTGAGCAGACGTGAAGGGGTTAATGCGTGTCAGTGTTCATTATTACCTGGATCGGGACGGGTTAATGAGCAGCCGGGGCCGCCATCTGCTTATCGGCGACGTGTCCGTACCTGTGAGCCGGGTGCCGTGTTGGCTGTTACTGCGTGTTCTGTACACGGCTCGCTGAAAGAAGACGAGATGCTGCATTTTTATATATAAATCATTTTACTTATTTATTTTATTAATCGAAGAATATACTTCTAAAGATAAAAGTGTAAAGTGGGTATTCGTGGATATTTATCGTGTATTTGATCCGCACGCCTGCAGGGACTCCGGGTTCTTTTGCTCCAAACATCATGAATGGAAGTGTTCTTTCTCAGTAGATCCCTGCATGTAAAGAGTATATTTTTGTGCGAATCCCTCATAGAATATTTTTAACATTTTTTTTTTAAGCAATGTTTCCATGGTGAAGGCCAAATCTCGCCGCATCCCGCCTTGTCTGTCGGGTCACCTCCTCGAAGTGGAAGTTTCGTTAGTTGTGTGAATCCTTTTGTCTCGCTGGTTTCATGGTAAATCAGGACATTTCTAGCTGTAACCAAGGATCGACCGATATGAAAATTCTGGAGCGAAAATGACCCCCCCACACACACACACACTCACTTTTAAAAAATAAAATAAATCACACTCCTATCATGCCAAGTCAGCCAGTACATGCCGGGCATGATAGGAGTGTGGTTGCTGTTAACAATCATATATAAATTTAAAATAGCAATCTCATCCCCTTGTGTATTGATGCAGCCAGCAGTGTGGGGTCTACATATTGGTTTACAGCTTCCCAATACCATGACCCCCCCCCCCACTTACACATTCCATGCTATCACACACTCATTCATTTACTCATGCGCAAACATTAATTCATTCACAATCATTAACAGATATTCATTCCCTCACTCACGCACACTCGCTCATATATCAAGCCAGAAATTCCTTCTTTTCCATGAAAGCAGCTGAGTGACCCCAAACTTTTGAAGGGTGTCGTAGTGTAGAACTCCCGACCCCCCCCCTGTGCGATGTCCCATCTGGAGAGACACCAAATCCATGACATTTATTATTACATGTCCTAAAGGCACAGGTACAACCGATCCACCAGTAACCGCCATACCCCGTGGGCCGGGCAGCCGAAGACCCCCGAGGTAGAAGACAGACCACCTTTTCCACATCTTGGTGTCACGGTGATAATAACAGCAGGTTCAGAAAGTGAACTTAGACGGGTAAACAAGTCAATTGGTTCACTTTAACTCCGCGCAAGTGTTTGGAGCCGCCTCCGGGGCAAAAGCGAGAAGAAAATTCCCCTACAGAGTGAAAAGGGAAGTAATTGTTACAAAATAACAAAAAAAACCCGAAAAAGATAATGTAAGTGGCATCCGTGCCACCGCGTGACTCAAGGAATCCGAGCAGATAAGACAACTTTAACAAACTTTCCACTTCGAGGAGGTGACCCGAGATTTGGCCTTCGCCATGGAAACAAAACGTTATAAACGTTCTTTCTGTTCTAATTTGGGTTCAGAAATGGTGGTTTTTTTCCCCGGTGATGGCATCCGGTTCCGTCTTTACATTATACGTGCTGGTAAATGATCCCTGGATACCCCACGTTGGGGGGGGGGGGGTATTAGCGGGGTGGATTAAGTTATCCGTTGGGGGTTCTTCCTCCGTATTCCATCGCTGCGTAGGCTCACCCAGGTCCTCTTCTGATTGGCTGCTCTCTTTTTTTGCAGTTCCTTTTTCATTTTCCATAAAAACTGCACATCTTTCGTGTTAACCCTCGGTGCACCACTGTGTGGCTTCTTTATTAAATAAATATATATATATAAGTACAGATGGGCTCTTCAGCTCCTGTATTTTATTATATACGGTATATGTAAAGTTTGTGTGTTTTTTTACATAAAGTTTTTTGTATTTTTATATATATTTTTTCTATGTTTCTGTTTGGTTTTGTAACCGGTTTGTAAATCTTATGTTTAATGAGACGGGGAAATGCGTGGATTTTGAGCAGTAGTGAGTTTTGAAAGTCGGTGTCCCAGGAAGATGCCGGCCGCCAGGGTTTTTTGCCCCCTTTCATCAACCCCCAGCTGTTTATCGTGAACGCATCTCTCGGTACGCGGTATGTCGGGGCTCTTCCTCAGGCCGGGACGGAGTTGGCCCCCTGGTGTTAGTCCCGGAGTCCCGATCTCCTGTGTCATGGAAAATAAAGCAAACTCTGTTGGGATCGGATTAATAAAACACGTGACATTTTTCTCCCGCCTCGTAGTCATAAATTTCACAGTGAATTTCAGAAACCTTCCCAGCTTCTCTATTTATAACTGAATACAGAATAACCCCCCAGCGCTGTATACAGTAATATAAAACCCCCCGCGCTGTAACAGTATATACCCCCCCCCCCCGCCTCATACGTAATATAACCCCGGCGCTGATATACAGTTAACAGTATATACCCCCAGCGCTGTATACAGTAATATAACCCCAGCGCTGTATACATAATTAACCCCAGCGCTGTAAATAGCTAATATACCCCAGCACTGTATACAGTAATATAACCCCCAGCACTTATACAGTAATATAACCCCCAGGCTGCTGACATAATATAACCCCCACACTGGAGTATACAGTATATACCCCCCCCGCACTGCATACATCATATACCCCCCCGCTGACAGTCATCATACCCCCCGCCTGTATACAGTCATATACCCCCGCGCTATACAGTCATCCCCCAGCGCTGCCTACAGTATAACATGCGTACAGTCATATACCCCCCCACACTGCCTACAGTCAATACGCCCCCGCGCTGCTACAGTCATATCCCCCCCCGCTGCCTACAGTCATATCACTCCCCCTCCAACGCTGCATACAGTCATATACCCCCCGCGCTGTTATACAGTCATATACCCCCCCCCTGCGCTGCATACAGCCTGGTTTTTATCTCATTTCTTCAATAAACTGGAGGCCGCCATTGCTGTCGGTCATGTGATATTTTGGGTGACTTTCCCGGCTCAAACGCCACACTGAGCTGATGCTTTATGGCGATGCTAATGAAGTCTGTAGCTCTGTAGACTTTTATTATTCAGGTTGTCGGGCTGGGTGATTAAGACAGAGTCATTCTATTGCCCCCCACAGGCAGTATGATAAGGAGTCGGGGGGGGGGTTACTAGGTCGGGGGTCAGATAACAGGGCGAGAACCTCGTACAAGCGGCTGATATGTGGTTCTGGAAGTAAGTTTAGTGAATGTAAGCGCGGCGCGGATCTCCAGCCAGACTGCCAAATTTCATTAAAAACGTCTGGATTCAAATAAAAAGTCCCCCCGGAGACCGGCACTGACTTAACCTCCTGCGTGCCGGAGCCATGAGCCGCACTATGAAGGGTTAACAGTCCCCAAACCCTGAACGGGATTTTCTTGATTTTCCGGAACGTTTTATTATGATTTTTGGTGATTTTGTCTCCGATGACATTGTTGTGATTTTGGGTATTCGGTGTCGCTGACGGCCGCGCATGTTTTTTGGCCGCCGGACCGAGCTGCGACTCGTGCGTCATTCAGGCAAACAGAAGGCGCTTATCTGCTTCACGGCTCCCGGTGCTGGGGTGAAACTGCTTGTTTACCCAAGGAAGGGCAGTTTGAGGTGTAATGTGGGCAAATAAACCCATTTAAAAGTGGCAAGACTTTATTCCACCCCACACATCCCCTTACTGCCTTCAGAAATTACGTTTTCGGGCTAATTATAGTTTTTTTTTTTATAGTTAATTTTACTTTATTGTAAATATTTAAAGGCAGCTCGTACCCCGTTAAACACCCCGCCGAGGATCCCTTTATACTATACTAAAACTCATCCAAATCCCGTGATTGGTCCTACAGGCTCCTTCTCCCTTAGTCCTGGAGCAGAGGGGGTTAATCCTTAAACACAAGAGACAAGAAAGTGAAGCTTTGGAGCGCCCAATCACACTCTTTATATTTGAGGGGACAATCTACTCAACGCAGCCCCACCAGTGGGAATCCATTTAAATATCCAGTCCTTAAAAGGAAAGAAATTGCCTACCTTAAGGGGAAGCTGCAGCTCCGAAGCTGCAGTGCACTCCCCCCTCTGTGCTTGAAGCAGCCAATCAATGGCAAGGAAGAGCTCCAATTGAGATCTTCTTAGACCCCCTGGAGCTCTCCTGCAGTGGTGATGGGAGTGATAAAGGGCCATTGGAACACAGGAGTGATGGGAGTGATAAAGGGCCAGGACACGGGAAGGATGGAGGATAAAGGGCATTGGAACACAGGAGTGATGGAGTGATACTAATGGAGCGATGGGCCATGGGACACAGGAGTGATGGGAGTGATAAAGGGCTGGGACACAGGAGTGATGGGAGTGATAAAGGGCCATTGGACAGCAGGAGATGGGAGTGATATAAGGGCCCTGTACGCCTATGAAAGAATTATTAAAAAAATCAGCGTTTCCAGCTACAATAGTCATTTACAACATTAACCCCGTCTGCGCTGGATTTCTGATCCATTTCATGTTATTTTATTAATGGGCAAAATGTGCATTTCTTTCATTAATAAGGACATTTCTAAGTGATTTTTGAGCGGTATTGTTTATATTTCTGCCTTACAGAAACATTTTATTTGCTTTTTTATTGCTGTAGAGCTGGTTTAACATAAAATCTCACCGCCATCAACAAAAACCACAGCGGCCGTCGGGGAAACGAGTTGGCGATGATCTAACGAGTAACTCGTCAATGAAACGGTTGTGTGACTTTAGGAAGTCCTGACAGGGTCTCTGTGTAACCTGTGAATGGAGGGTTCTGCCCCTTTAACGCCTACGAACGTAGAACCCGCCGGCAGGTCGGCCCCATCCGGTCCTCGGCTTACGAGCGCTCTTGATTTCTGTACGCCGGTTCCCGGGCCCGTCGGGGGTTTGCTGTGAAACGCGTCGTCCCGCGTGGATAAGATATAACCTCTCCGTTTGGCTTTTTCAGAGCGGAGGAAGATCGCGAGCCGTATTCAAGGCCCCCGAGCGGAGCCCACTGGTGGAGCGGCACGCCGACTGGCACCTTGTCATGCCCGGTGGAAGAAGGGGTCCCAGCCGGCAGCAACTGAGCCGCTCCGCTTTGCCTTCCCTGCAGACCCTGGTTGGCGGAACTTGTGGAAATGGCACGGGGTTGAGAAACCGGTAAGAAGCCTTTTTGATGGATGGGCGCGCTGCCGGCGGAACGGTGTGGTGGGGGGGGGATACCTCTCCTAAATCAACATTAATAATTAACCATTAATGGTCTGTCCAGTACTTGCCACTGGGGGCCACAGATCTAGAATGGGGCCACAAGAATGGTTTGCCTTTCCGGCGTTTCAAGCTGCTGTTCCACCTACTCTGCTGTATTCAGGCCTTTGTAACCCTTTCATTATCATGGAAAAATAATAATGTGATGAAACTTTCGGAGGTCCGAATAAAAGGGCAGATCTGCTAAGGGATATGCGGTCAGCGTACTAAAGAAAGCAGTTATGTCTGTGGAACGGCAGCTTTAATATATCATTTTTTTCCTTCCCAATCCAGTCGGCGCATGTTCTGCAGATATGTTCTGCGCATGTTCTGCTGCGGATCGTCGTAACCCGCCCGTTTTCTTCTTTTCTCAGGAACGGTAGCGCCGTCGGCCTGTCGGCCCCTCCGATCACTGCCTTGATCACCCCCGAGCCGGTGCGTCACTGCCGCGTCCCCGACCTGCCGCTGGACGGGAGCCTGCTCTTCGAGTTCCTCTTCTTCGTCTACCTGCTGGTGGCGCTGTTCGTCCAGTACATCAATATCTACAAGACGGTGTGGTGGTTCCCGTACAATCACCCGGCCTCCTGCACCTCGCTGGTGAGCCCTAAAACACCCCCTGCCCACGAGGGGTTAATGTCGTCATAGTAACCATTCATTGTTTTGGGGCCGACGACCAGAGAATGTAATTAACGCTTTGGGTTATAATAAAGCTCTTTCGTCGAGTTCCTGGCGAAGGTGGTGGGCTTCTGATGGCCCCCGTGAGCACGTGAGCTTACAATCTAAAAGAGAACTCCGATCAGAGGTTTTCTGTTTTTCTCTATTAGAAGAGAACGTTACGCTCTGCACCATTCTCCATGAACACCAACAGCCGTGTGATTGAGATTTTGTTAGTTTTTGGGTCTTTTAATGTGTTTTTGGTGTTTTTCTTCTGTATTTATTGTATGTTTGCTGACTGTTATACGGTTATAGCTGCTGCTGATAATAGATCTCAGTGTTGATATCCCGTACATGTTGCGGGGGTAACGGGGTTTATTGTTTCCCTCCTGGTATTTGGGGGGGGGTTATTATTTTTTTTATATTGCGTCTTTTTTTCAGACACGTCTTTTTTTCTCTCTTTGCAGAATTTCCATCTCATCGATTACCACCTGGCCGCCTTTATCACCGTCATGCTGGCCCGGCGGCTGGTCTGGGCCCTTATCTCCGAGGTAATGGTTAATTTCTCTTCTAATATCCCAGGCTGTGAAGCACATAATGAGTTAATGTGGCCCCTGGCGGGGCCACTTCTAGGGAATTTCTAAAGAACAAACTTTCTTCCTCAAAATGCTAAGGGCATTAAAAACGATACTTTTCCTTTTAGTTACATGTTCTGTATGAGACGTCTCTCCTGTGTCGTGTAGAGGTATTGCCCCCAGATGCCCCCCCGTGGGCTGTAACTGATCTAGCTGGAGACCCCCTTACCTCCCGTGGGGGTCCCGCACTTCTTGCCTCTCTCTTCCCGCTTTAAACTTTTCTACTCCTGCCCTTCATGTAAACGAGTAACTATCTGTGTGTGCGTGGGTGCAGGACTGATGTAGAAGCTGCAGCGGTAGTACAGCGGAGTCACGTGACATCGCATCACATGACCTTCGGGCGGTGCGTGGAAAGGAAGCCGGCTCTGTATAGAGCAGGTTAGCGAATATTTTGGTCGCCATAGCGCTGTCCACCTGATTTCTGTTTTTTTTCTGCGTCCCGCAGGCTTCTCAGGTAGGATCGGCGTCCATGGTGTGTTACACGGCGCATGTCGCGGCGCGCCTGGTGCTGCTCACGCTGTGCGGCTGGGGCTTCTGTTGGACTCTGGTGAACCTGTTCCGGAACCACTCGGTCCTGAACCTCCTCTTCCTGGGATACCCGTGAGTCTCTCTGTATATATATATACTGTGTAACATTAACAAATATGGAGACCTCAGAGGTCTCTTCTTCTGCTGTGATGAAGAGGAGACGCATGTCTCGCTCGCCTTCATTCCGTCCCGTGTGTTTTCTCCCCCTCCAGCTTCGGCGTCTACGTCCCGCTTTGCTGTTTTCACCAGGATAACCGCTCTCAGCCTCTGCCGACGGACTGCGGATACTTCGTTCAGGACTCCTTAGTGGAGGACGGCGCCAACGGCCTCGTCCGGCCCAAAGACTTCTTCTCTCTGGTGCGGGAATCCCTGAAAGACCAGTTCAATAACCCCCCGTCGATCCCATCCCACAGCTGCCCGCTGTCCCCCGACCTGATCCGGAACGAGGTGGAGTGCCTGCGCGCCGACTTCAACCGCCGGATAAAGGAAGTCCTCTTCAACTCCCTCTTCAGTGCCTACTACGTGGCGTTCCTGCCGCTCTGCTTCGTGAAAGTAAGTCGCCGATCGCTTTCCTTTTCCTTCTTTATTCGTTTTTCTTCTTCGTTCATCTTCCGCTTTGGGGTTTGCTTTTAGCGAAGACTTTCTGGAGGGCCGGTATTGGTAGCTGCTGCCGAGCCGTATGGCAGCGAATAGGTAACTGATTACCTGGATTCCCAATTGTTGATTAAAATTCACCTAATCCCCCCCAAAACTATTTGACTTTCATTTTTCCTTAAACCTCCTGATTCTAAAGGTATACACAGAATACTTAAGCCTTAATCAGTCTATGGAGGGACGGACTTCATTAGCATTGCCGTAAAGCATCAGCTCAGTGTGGGGTTTGAGCCGGGAAAGTCACCCAAAATATCACATGACTGACAGCAACGACGGCTCCAGGTCTGCAGATAAAGGGAGTTTGAGGCAAAATGAGTTGAAACCAACACCAACAGACATTACTGTATACAGCGCTGGGGGTTATATTACTGTATACAGCGCTGGGGGGTTATATTACTGTATACAGCGCTGGGGGGTTATATTAATGTATACAGCGCTGGGGGGTTATATTACTGTATACAGCGCTGGGGGGTTATATTACTGTATACAGTGCTGTATAGGGGGGTTATACTCAAGATTATACCCTTTTACACCTTGGAGAGCTCTTGGGTTTTCTATTAAATGGAAAAAAATATTGATAAATATATAAAGATATCCAAGTAATTTACAGCTTGTAGGTACAAATTATTTCATATCGTGGGAAACGGTAAGATATATTTTTACTTGGGGCAAAATCCTAAAAAAGAAAGTACTGCTATGTATCTTAAGAGGCTGATTTCTTATTCCTTATTGTCAAGGCTGATCCCTGCTCTGTCCTTTCATTGCCCGCTGTTTGTATTTTGCTAATCTCAGTGGAAGTCCATAATTTTTTATGACATTAACCAATTGCTGGCCGGAGTTCTTTAGTTGTGCGTTTTGGTTCCGGTCCGCTCTGCACTCATTTTCCTGTCTGTAAGCCGTTCGTGTCAGGCTTACCGGCTTGCATTTTGTGATCGCTGTCCTCGGGTGATCACGTGACAGTTTTCCCATCCTCTCTTTCAGAGCACCCAGTATTACGATATGCGCTGGTCGTGTGAGCACCTCATCATGGTGTGGATCAATGCCTTTGTCATGCTGACCACGCAGCTCCTACCACCCAAGTATTGCGACTTATTACACAGGTCGGCTTCTCACCTTGGAAGGTGGCAGAAGTTGGAACACGGGTCGTACAGCAACGCGCCGCAGCATATGTGAGTAACCGTCCCGACCTGAACCAACCAGGAGGGTTCTCCACAGGGTTAATAGCCTGAATTAGAGAGGTGGCTGCAGGCGTCAGAGATTCCTGGCAGAAGCTTCACATCACACACCATGACTCCCTTACAAGAAGACACTACTCAGCTGCCTGAGTATCATTACTGACCAATCAGTGTCTCTGCTGTACAGCTCTGGCAGCCATGTTGCGGCGTAAACTGCCTCCTCTTCTGTAGCTCTTTCGCTAACCTTTTCCCCGTTCTCCCGCAGTTGGTCGGAACACACAGTATGGCCGCAGGGGGTCCTGGTACGACACAGTCGCGGTTTATACAAAGCCGTCGGGGCGTATAACGTAGCAGTGCCTTCAGATGTGTCTCACGCCAGGTTTTATGTAAGTATCCGGCGCCTTGCCTTACTGCCGTCTAATATACGTTAACGTGTCTACCTCCCACTCGCAGAATGATACGAGCGCACGCGCCATTTAGAAGTTAATAGACTAGTCAAATGTATACATTGATTATCATTATTTATTATGTATACGTTTTGTTTGCTTTTATTTATTAATTATCATTACCCTCCTAATCACTTCATATATACGGAAAGTGTATTCCTGCCCCAAACTTTCCCATTATTAATATATATTTAATAGACAGGGGTTAATAAGGGATATAGGAAGACATCATTTGTTAATGATAATGGCGGCACTGAGAGCTTTTTACATTTTACTATCGGTTCCTGGGCTCATTATGTGGAAATCGGAGGGGCAGCTAAAGCATGAAGTATGCCAAGGGGCAAATGCATGGGGGAGGGGCAAATGCATGGTGGGGGGGGGGGTTTCATGAACACCATGCAAATTTAAAGGGCATACGATGGCTGCAGCGTCCCTTTTTAAAAAGTAGTAATGGGAAGCTGAAGCACAGGAGAGCGTTTAGCTGCCGCGCTATATAAAAACCAAGTGAAAATATGAAAGTTTTTTCCTCTTTATTTCTTCGCTTTGTTCTGTGCTGTCTGTGAGCGTTTGTTTTTCCGCCTCGTGTCCCCGCAGTTTCTGTTCCACCGGCCGTTACGGTTGCTGAACCTGCTCCTCTTCATGGAGGGCAGCCTGGTGCTGTATCAGCTTTACTCCCTGCTCCGGGCCGAGAAGTGGAACCACACGCTGTCCATGGCCCTCGTCCTGTTCTGCAACTACTACGTGCTGTTTAAGCTCCTGCGGGACAGAATAGTATTGGGGAGAGCCTACTCGTACCCCCTCAACAGCTACGGACTGAAGCCCCACTGATCGCCCCCCCCCCCCCCCCCCGCCGAGTTCAGGAAAAGGAATGATCACAAAAATCGGAGGAGGAAATGTCAATCGGGAAATTTTCATACAGTTCTATTTTTTTTTCTTGCAATGTTTATAAATATTTAAGATATTTTATATTTTGTATACTATTGTGTTGTGTTCACTAGGCAGGAGGGGGCTTCTGGGGCCACAATATCTATTATTTTATATAAAAAAAAAACCAAAAAAAGGTATTTGATCCAAAGGTATGCAACTTCTGTGTGCGTGCGAACAAAATGCACGTGAAGTTGTGTGCATGTATGTGTATGTAGTTTATACACGCACATGCGCATGCACCACAGATCCCCCCCCCTCCAAAATGACAGGCCAAAGACATCCGCTGGTGCCCCCCCCAGTGTTCAGCGGATTTCAGTGCCACTCGCCTGTGTTTAATAAATCGCAGAGCTTGAAAGTATTGAGAAAAGAACAATAAAAAAAAAAATGCCATTTTCATAAACTTGTCGGCGTTCTCTGTTGGAGGAGGAACGCTTTATTGCATGCCACCTGGAGTTGCGGTTTTCTGGCTCCGACGCCCAGCGGAGGCAGAAAAGGCGAGCCTGACTGCCGTTATTCCGGGCCGCGCGGAAGGCGCACCGGATCCGATGCAAATAAAATGCTTCAAAAAGCGTAACATTTATCTATTTAAATGAATGGCATCTCTCGTCTCGTTTCGTTTGAAACCTCTTTGCTTTCCTGTATATTATTATTATATTATGTATATAGCGCCCTCGTAGTCCGCGGCGCTGTACAATGGGTATACGAGCGCCTGCCTCTCACAGGCATCAATCTGTGCTTTTCACATATATTACTCTGACTGTACACACCGGTGTCTGAGGGCCGTGCGTTGTGTGACGCGCATTATATGACGCCGTAAGGAATTGTCTTTATACGCTGGGACCACACACCCCACCCACACATATCCTACACTTCCCTCCATTATGACCTCCTTGTGGCCTGTAACCTCCCTCACTGTTCTGTGTACCCGGAAATGACTTCATTTCTTGGCATGTGATGTCACTGAGTCAGGATGAATGCTGCACAATGCGGGACTTGAGCAGATCGCTGCTTCGTGGGACAGGTGAGAGGTGTGGACCCGTCAGGCTGCTGGGGCCCCGGAGAAATCGCTCCATGGTCTCCATCTTTAATCCGTCCCCAGTGAGTGATGTCACCGTTGGCCCGGTAGCTACTGCGGGCGGTAAAGGAAGTTCATTATTCCCATTTATAAATAATTAAACAGACTTTCTTCATAAATCTAGCTTTTAACTACTCACCCGACAAGTACTTAGTATTTTTTAAACGAGAAAAGGGATTTTTTTTATTTTTATAAATGATGATCCTGTGGGTGAGCTCAGGCCCCCGCCATTACGTGAAGACCCAGTGCACCGGTTCTGATCAATTAATTCTTATACAGAGAGTTTATGGCCCTGTCCAGTATGAAGAGCTGATGCCAGGGGGCTTCTCCAGGAGGGGGTTGAGCTGGCCCTGTATAATGTATAGTTAAATCACCAGGATGACTAAATGATTAATATAGCATTATCGTTCCGTAGCTCTGTACAACGGCCTAAAGAACTCTCCCCATGCTAACCACACAGTATTCATGCAGAAGATGCTCATAATGCAAAGTGGAGTCGGGTTCTGTATGGATTGTGGCCGGTATAATCAATCACTTCCTCTTTTCCTAGGTATAGAAGGGCTGAGCTGGCCCTGTATAATGTATAATTCAATGGATGAAGAGACTCATTAAATGTTATTCACAAGGTCTTGAAAGCTAAGCTCTTCTGGTAGCAGAAGCTCATTGGGGTTGGACCTTGATGTATCGTGAAGTCAGGGAGCTGAGACGGACTCTCCTGTAAACTCTTCTTTTACCCCCATTGCCCCTTCTAGTTAATCCTCTGCTGTTGGGTCCAAGGCTGAACCCTACTGCCAGGGTCTTCTGCAGAGAGCTGCACTTCCCGCATCTGAACACTAGGTGGCACAATGGAAATTAAGATCAGCAGCAGGAGCCATAAGAATTGGAGCTGCTGTAAAACGAGCCTCTGGTGCGATTTCTCAGCATAAAGCGGCCAATCGCCTATTGTTTTACTGTGACCTGTACAGACATGCCGACCGTTGGCTCCATTTACAGCATCTCAAGAACACGCGTCTTCAACCCGGGTCATGCATCCGTTCCAATAACGAGCTCTCTGTTCTAACTTGTCTTTTTCTGGCGATACCCTTAATTAGTCACATTTCCGCTAAAAACAAAACGCATTTACCAGCTACAGCTGTGTGGCCAAAAAATTTAAATAATAACCCCTCCCTGGATATAATATATTTTAGATCCCAATGGGGTTTATTCGCTAAAGGGTGGATTGCGATTTTAACTCTCTTTACTCCACTGTTCGTTATGAAAGCCCAACCATCCAGTAAGAAGGGCTGAGCTGACACCTATAATCTCCAATAAATTATAGATAATAGATCGAGGTTCAGGACATTTTGTTTTATTTGGTGTCGTAGCAGATAACGAGTGAAGTAGCCTTTGGTTTACGCCAATAGGAAAAAAAAAAGGAAACAAAAACACATGCCCAGAACCAGAGAGAGCAATTAAAAATTAAAAATAATGTGACACCGGTATAGAGAGAGAGAGAAAAAGCTCCATAGAATTACCCATAATTAGCTGAGAGTGATGAGATTGTGTACCCAAGCTGAATAATGTAGTTGTGTGAAAAAGAATATGCTCCCTCATTGAATTCTATGGTTTTTCATACCAGGACACAATAGCAATCACCTTTTTATTGTGTATTCAATAAAAATAAAGGCAAAATGGAGAAGCCATGTGTGGGAAACTATGTACACCCGTACTGCATTCATAGGAATTAATATGCTAAGTAGCAGACTGGAGCTGCTAATCAAATGCCTTTGGTTAATTGATCATCAGCCAGTATGACCACCTCTATAAAAGCCAAAATGTTAGCAGTTTGCCGGTCTGGAGCATTCAGGTGTGTGTTAACACAATGCCAAGGAGGAAAGACATCGGCAATGATGTCAGAGAAGCATCTGTTGATGCCCATTAATCTGGGAAGGGTTATGAGATGACATTTCTAAACAATTACCATATTTGCTCGATTATAAGACGACCCTGATTATAAGAAGACCCCCCAAAATCTAAATATTAATTTAGGAAAAAAACAAAAAGCCTGAATATAAGACTACCCTATAG